>CM069911.1:48060326-48125471 GCA_036172215.1 Camellia granthamiana
TCTTCAACCTCCCAACAATGGTGAACTCTCTCTCTCACTCTCTCTTGGCGTCTCTTTCTCACGGGTCTTCCTCTCTTCTTAGATATTTTTGAGCTCCAAAAGATGAGTCCTACTCATATAACTCATATACACCTATATATTTAATTATATAAGCTTTATCACAAATAAGGAGGGCTAAACACGTCCTTGCGAATCGCGTAAAATTAAATTTCAGTTAAACTTTCCAGATGACTCTAAAAATTATGATGATCATAAATATGTCCCCTGTTCTGGTTTCTGAAGCCTCTAAGGCCTTCAATTTGCAGTACCAAGTTAACCACCCAAACGTACATTAACGAATCAGACAAATTAGATTTCCAATTAAGTTTCCCAAATAGTTCTAAAAATTTTCATTAACACATCTAAGTCCTCAATTGTGATTTCTGAACCCGTAAAGGTCGGTAATTTCAATTTTAAAACCGTGGCTCAACAGTTACTTCCTCAATTTGAACACATATCATTAAATTAAAATGCATTAACCCATAAGGCTATAAAGGTAATCTCTAATACGGATTTTGGGGTCGTTACACATAACTTGAGATATCTCAAGATGTGGTGAACAACATCAAGGTGAGCAGTACGAGGAGAATGCATAAACTAACTAACCACACTCACAACAAATGTCAAATATGGTAATGTATTAGTCAAATAGATCAAACGTCCTACCAATCTCTGGTAGCGAGATGGATCAAAAAGAAACTCACCAGACTCAGCCGAAAGTTTCAGATTTGGATCCATAGGAGTAAATGCAAGCTTGCACCCCATCATACCGGTGTCCTGAAGAAGATCCAAAGTATACTTCTGTTGGGACAATAATATGCCATTGCGAAAACAAGCTACATCAATCCCTAAGAAATATTTGAAAGGACCTAAGTCCTTGATGTCAAATACTCGACTAAGCTCCTGTTTTACCTTAGCAATACCAATAGAGTCATCTCTTGTAAGGTGATATCATCCACATAGACCAACAAAACAATACATCGACCATCGGGCTGACGACGAATGAAGCATGTATGGTTGGAGTGACACTGAATAAAATCCATGGATAGGATAACAGAGTTAAAATAGTGGAACCATTCACGAGGAGATTGCTTCAAGCCATAGAGAGACTTACGCAGATGACAGACCTTGGTAGTATACTCCTCCTCAGCCTGAAACCCGGGTGGAGGATCCATGTAGATCGTCTCAAGTAAGTCCCCATGTACAAAAGCATTCCTGACATCAAGTTAATGAAGGGGCCAAGAAGAAGAGGCAGCCAAGGAAATAAGCAAATGAACAGTGGTCAATTTAGCAACCGGTGCAAACGTAGCCCCAAAATTCTTGCCAGAAACCTGGGTAAAGCCCTTAGCAGCAAGACGAGCCTTATATCGGCCTATTATACCATCAACTAAGTATTTGAAAGTAAAAACCCACTTGCACCCAACAGTCGTCTCACCAGAAGGTAAAGAGACAAGATCCCAAGTGTGATTATGCTCCAAAGTAGCCATTTCAGTTTGCAGAGCTGCAACCCATTGGGGATTCTGGAGAGCCTCAAACACAGAATGCAAGATAGAGACTGACTCTAGCTTGCCAAGAAAAGATCGATGAGAAGCTAAAAGGGCATCATAACATAAAAATTGGGAAATAGGGTGATTAGTACTACTAAACCAACCAAACCGATTAGGGGGACAGTGTTCATGGGTTGGATAACAGGAAGGAGCTGGGGAGTGAATAGTAGAGGGAGTACCTAGGCTTGAGGGCGAAGAAGATGCTGGATGGGGCAGAGCACAAGGGAAACGAGAGTATGCTTGTAATGGCGGAGGATTGGCAGGTGCAGATACTGGCGATGATGAAGGAGCAAATGAATCAATGATAGGAACAGGGCGAGCACTCGGTGACACAGCAGGAGGCGGTGCACTCAAGGCGGAATCGGACACCCATAGGGTTAGAACAAAAAAATTGCATATCTTCGCAAAATGTGGCACCCATAGAATGATAAAAATGACGAGACAACGGATCATAGCACTTATAGCCTTTAGAGAGAGCTGAATAGCCCAAGAAGATGCATTTAAAAGACTTGTTATCCAACTTGGTTCGAGTAGGACTACGATCCTGAACAAAACAAGTACAACCAAACACACGAGGCACAAGAGGAAACAACACAATATCTAGACGAAGTAATTGAAAAGGGGCTAACCCGTGAAGAATTTGACTAGGTGTCTGATTAATGAGGTAAACAGCAGTAAGCACAGCCATATGCCAATAGGATTTAAGGACATTCATCCCAGAAAGAGGACACTGGACAACAGACATAATATGATGGTTTTTACGTTCAGCAATTCCGTTTTGTTCAAGGATGTAAATACAAGTGATTTGCTGCAAAATTCCCTACTGATTAAGTTGGGAGCGAAATACATTAGAAATGTACTCCTCCCCATTATCAGAACGAATATTGCGTACAACGGTGTGGAATTGGGTTTTGACCATTTGTGGAAATTAAATAAAAAGTGGAAGCACATTAGACTTCTTTTTAAGCAAATAAACCCAAGTACACCTAAAATGGTCACCTATGAAAGTCACATAATAGCGATGTCTAGAAAAAGCCAAAAGTGGAGAAGAACCCTAGATATCAGAGTGAATAAGGTCAAACATACAGGAGGTGCGATACATGCGAGGAATATAAGAAGTACGAGTATGTTTAGATAGTTCACAAACAACACAATGAAACTGATGATCCTTGCAAGCTTTATTAAGTGACGAAAAAAGTAAACATAAATAATTACAGTTTGTATGTCCTAAACGAGCATGCCACAAGGCTAAAGTCTAAAAAGAAAACACATAGGAAGATTGTAGCTTGCTTTTCGTGCTCCTTTCGGATACGACTAGCCCTACAGTTTGGACTCCCGTGGTTTTGAATCTGATTTCACAAGTGCCATGTGAAATAGATAAACATATATGAGTCCAAATCCAACAATTCTTTTTGGAAAATCGATTTTGAATCAAAATACCGAAAATGGACTACTTTGCTAGATTACAGAGTCGCCACCTAAATATTTTTGAAAAATTTAGGAAACTCGAGACTCGTGCCAAAGGCCACTTATCCATCATCACCAAAGTGTCTCGGCTCGGGAACTTAGGTATAAGAGGGGAAGGTCATGAATTGAGCACCCCACTCACCCGATCAAAGATCGACCTCTACTAATCATGATGTGACTCTTATTTACATTATATGCTCTTGTTCCGATTATTAGGCTATCGTTACTATGTGATGCACACAAGTGTAGACTAATTTGCAAAAGTTGGAACATTTTGATTTTATGTTTGTTTGAAAATAGTTTGAATATGTACCACCCGAAAATGTGATTTCATATGTACATTTAAGCAAAACATCCCAACTTAAGCAATTAGCCTTCATCCACAGGCATTTAAGAGATAGACCAAGTAAGCACTTAGCCTCATGGTAATCATGCTTGATGTGACAACACTAACACTTATGCAATATGCTAAAGTAATAAATGCTCACCTAGTACTCCAAGGCAAGCTGGAAGAAACAATTAGAAAAATGCATGCTCTAATATTTAAGTGACTAATGCAACACATACAAAAATGCATCTAATAGGTTCGGTTGTCTAAAATGTCATGTGAATCACTTTGAGAGGGGGTCAAATATATATAGGATGTAAGGTAGAGAGAGAAAAATATTTTCTAAGAATTTTCTTTCTCCAAATTTTTCTAACCTAATTTTATGAGAGGGGGTCAAGTATATATAGAAAAACATGTTAGGCTCTCAAAAATATCCATACAGAAACAGCTAGTGCAATGCATACACCAATGGAGACAAGTGGCATAGTTGGCAAAAAGATCTGATTTTTTGACACAAGTGGCCTACCGGCCACTAAAGGGGACGACCGTACACTAATTTGTGGCCGGCCAGCCACTAGAGGATCTGTGGGCCTCTGTGTGGTCAGGCTTGGAAAAAAGCAGTAGTGGTCCAAAAATGATGTAAGGCTTGTAGGTTTTTGAGGCTCAAATTCAAGGCTTTCTACTGAGGAAATCAAGCACTTGACAAGCGTGTGCATTTATCATTGGACGATCAATCAATGGCACCCAAGTCTTTAAAGGCAGTAAAAAATGAGGTGTCTACAGTTGCCTCTCTTTGATAGAGCTCAAAGTCATGACATGACGTGAGTGGATGTCAAAGTCCAGAGACGACCCATTTTGACAAGGCCGTAAAACTTGGGTAAACAAACAAAATGCAGATGCAGTTGGTTGAACCCGAGAGTTGCCTACATATCCTTTTACTAGGAATCAAACCAGCGTTGTTCTGGGGTAGGATGTAAATGATACACAACCCAATGCAATAATATAATCAAACCACAAGCAGTGCTTACGACACAAATATCATAAAGAAATGAAGATGTCTAACTACATTTTCTATAGAAAAGTAGTGGGCACGAGCCAAACGATGCCTAACATAGGCTAAGTGCGTACACCCTCAATACTAGCCTCAGCGCAACATGGGTATTTACACATAACATAATCATGTTTCAATGTGAAAGGGGTGCGAGTACATGCAAAACTATGTTTTTCGCAGAAAGAATCCAAGTAATTGGGTGGTATGATATTGGTGAGGAATGATCTGCTGGGGAAAGATAATGATCTTAAATGTTGAATGCAACAAGACAAAGTACGATGCAATGAATACAATGAATGAAGTGAATAAGGGGTGCAGGCCGAACTACGTCTTACCTAGAAAAGGCATGGACACAAAACAAACCACGTATAACATAGAAAAAGTGTTGACACCCCTAATACTAGCCTTAGCGCAGCATAGGTACTTACACATGACAGACCCATGTTTCAACGAGAGAAAGGTATGAGCACATGCCGAACTAAGCTTAACATGGAAAGGATGTAGGCGATAAAATGGTATGATGTAATAAGTGTAATGGAGAATGTAGTTGATGCATGTGCTAGAGGCTATATACAATGCAATAGAAGTAATAGATAATAAATATGATGTTGTAGTTGGGAAGCGATGCTTTTAGAAAGTACCTTACAAGGGCAATAGACGATGACTCACCTTATGCTGCTGGGAATCTTTCTCTTCTTCTTGGTTTTAAGACTTCTTCCTACATCTTGCGCTTCCAAATCATGGGTACTACTTTGCTCCCTAGCTATGTTTGCAACTTTTTCTATTCTCCAACAGGGTGACAGACTAGGTTGGTTTAGTATCCAGAATTAAAGCGCATACAAGCTACCTCAACCTAGGGGGCTGCCATACAGATTTCAAGCCGAGGATACATCCTTGGGTATTTAAACCAGACTTTAGTCTCAATGTTTCGAACCTTTGCGTTCTAGGCCTCGACCATTCGAACTATAGTTTCCACTGTCTCAGTTGATCTCCTAGGAACTCATTACAAACATAGTCAGGTGGCTATACCAGACCGATAGAAGTCGTTCGGGCATGACAAACACCAAAGGAATTACACATTTAGAGGATTTAAGGTCTCCTAGACCCAGGTGAGTGCAAAAGACAGTGCGAGGCAGGGTGAATGCACAAAACAGTGCAACATGGATGCACAAGATAATGTGATGGAAGTTGAATGCACAAAACAGTGCTACATTGGAGCACAAGACAGTGCGATGCAAGTGCACAAGATAGTGTGATATGAGTGCACAAGACAGTGGAATGCAAGGTGCACAAGACTGTGCGATGTAAGATGAAATATAAGATGAATGCACAAAACAGTGCTATTGAAGATGCACAAAACAGTGCTATATGGGTGCGCAAAACAGTGCGAACTCAAAGTGCACAAAATGGTGTGATGCAAAGTGAATGCACAAAACAGTACAGTGCAAGGTGCACAAAATAGTGCGAACTCAAGTTGCACAAAACAGTGCGATACAAAGTGAATGTATAAAACAGTGCGATGCAAGGTGCACAAAACTGTGCGAACTAAAAGTGCACAAAACAGTGCGGTACAAAGTGAATGCACAAAACAGTGTGATGCAAGTGCACAAGACAGTGCGATACGGGTAGAAAGATGCATGGTATGTAGAGGGAAATGAGCAATACTCCGAGTAATGCATCATGTACCTTATGAAATGAGTGTAAGGCAACTTGCCACAACTCATTAAAATGTAACATAAAGGGAGGCAACTTGACAAAACTCTATTATGTGCAGAACAAAGTCAAGAGCAAGAGCAACCAATCATGTAGTTCAAATCAACCAGAGTGTATGAGCATGCTTGCATAAAGCACATGTATTAATTAGAGAGAAGATGGTAATCTCGAGAGAGTTTTGAAATGGTTGGAGACAACTTTTGAAAGCTGAATCATATCAGAATCATCATGGGGGTGAGCCCACCCTAATCCAAGGGAAAGTGCCTAACAAGTGGCTTTGGGCAAACGGAGAGAAAGGTTGGATCCATGCCCCTTGTTTAAATGATGACCCGATCAAATGTATTGAAAATTGCCCCTAGTGTTCAGTCACTGGCCACTAGTTGGATTCATGTCCCTTGTTTGATGGATGTCCTAATCAGATTTACGGAAAATTGCCCCTAGTGTCCACTCACTGGCCATCTTTTCCAACATTCTGCAAGCACATGTGATGGGGATCATCAGATCCTGGAACAATTGCCAACCAATTCGACTTATGCTTCTCTTCTTTCCCGACATGTTGAGAACTTACTCCAGTCCCCTCCAAAGCAGTGACGGATTCCTCATATACACCGATCATGAATGCGTGGCCCCTTGTATGGGCACTCTCAGTTTGTTTATGAATCCCACACATGGACTTGTTTTTGAGTTTGGAGCAAACACTCGTGTATGGAATTTTGACAATGCCACTCTGTTGAACTTTTCAGTGACAGACACACCAGGGTGACTCGATGAAAAGTGCTTTTGAGTGGCAGACATGCTATGGTGACTCGATGAGGAGCACTTTTGAGCGACAGACACGCTATGGTGACTCGTTGAAGAGCGCAGACTGAGACAAACACCAGGCATGATACAACAAAACTCACAATTGACCTAAAAACAGAAAAAGACTCAAGGTAACTGATCATTCATAGTGGCCCTAGTATTACTTATGTTCCCTTGAGAACTCAATTTCACAAAACCCGAGTTTTGATTCCTTTTTTGCTCAAGATAAAGATTTTGCTGAGAAGTTCAAATATTGAAAATTGTTCCACTTGTTGATTCAAGGTAGTTCTTACTTACCCAACGCAAGCAGGTGATACGCACAGTAGTCGGTGTAGCTCATGGATTGATGTGAAGTTGACAACGTGAATTGGGTAAGATAATTGGGTTGAGATGAATAAAGGTAAAGGCACCAAGGTCCGGTCCAAAAACCAGGCTAAAACACAGAGGGTTTAGAGGCTCAAAGACAAGGCGCACGGCCGAGATCTTCGGGCACTTAAAACGAGCACAGACATACATAATCATCGCGTGCACAAACGATGACGTCTGAGTCTTAAGGTCGGTCAAAAATGGGCTGCCTACAGTTGCCCCTCTTTGACAAAACTTGAAAGTCATGAAATGATGGGAGTGAATGTCAAAACCCAGAGACGACCCATTTTTGACAAGGTCGAAGACTTAGACAAACAAACAAAATGCAAATGCAGTTGGTTGAACCCGAAGGTTGCCTACGTATCCCTTTGCAAGGAATCAAACCAGCGTAGTTCAAGGGAAGGATGCAAAATGATACAGAGTATAACAAAACAATACAAACGATATATAGTGTAACGAAACAATGCAAATGATATGCAATGTAATTGAGATAATCAAACCACAAGCAGTGCAAAACCACACAAATACCATAAAGGGATGGAGATGCAAAATCAAACTACGTTTAACATAGAAAAGGTGCCGGAACCCTCAAACCACAATTCTCTTAGTAGGATAGGCATATGCACAGACAGAACTATGTGTTTCACAGAAAGAATACAAGTAATTAGGTGGCATGATATAAGCGAGGAATGATTTGCTGAGGAAAGGTCGTGATCCTAAATGCTAAATGCAACAAAACAAACTACGATGCAATGGATGTAGTGAATAAGACGTAAGCCGAACGACATTTCTACCTAGCAAAGGTATGAGCACAAAACAGACCACATCTATCACAGAAAAGGTGCCGACACCCTCAAACCACAATTCTCTTAGTGGAATAGGCACATACACATAATCACAGAACCATGCTTTAACGTGAAAAGTATGAGCACATGCTAGACTAAGCTTAACATGGAAAGGATGCAGGTGATAACAATGCAGTAGATGCATATAGATGTAACAAATAGTACAGTAGATGCAAAAGGGGGACATACTCCAACCATGCTGAAATTATGAGAGGAGGAAAAACAAATCCCAAACACGCCGAAATCATGTGAGAAAAGGGGACACTCAAGCCACGCTGAAATCATGAGAAGAGGTCTGAAAACAACCAATCAAGAGCGCGTTCCACGCATCTTGAGATAAATTCCAAACACGCTGAAATCGTGTGAGGAAAAGAACACTCTAACCACGTGTAACAAGCCCGCGGGGGACCTCGCTACAGCTCGGACTCGGTTTGTGTCACGGTTCTAAATCTTGAATCAAAGAGTCCAAATCCGGCAAATCGTTTTGAGAAAACAGATTTTTTAAAAGAAGTGCCAAACATGGACTGTTTTGCCAGATACAGAGTCGCCACCTAAATATTTTATTTTTGGGAAATTTAGGAAACCCTGACTTGTGCCTAAGGCCACGTGTCCGTCATCACCAAAGTTGCCTCGGCTCGGGAACTTGGGTACGATTGGGGAAGGTCACTTCGTGAGCACCCCCGCTCGCCCGATCAAAGATCGGCCTCTACTAATCATGATATCGAGTTTTGAAAACATTATGTGTTCTTATTCCGGTCATTAGCCTAGATTTACTACGTGATGCGCACAGCATACAAGTATAGACTGGATCGCCTGAATTGGAACAAAACACTTCATGTTTGTTTTTGAAAGATGGTTTGCTACTCGCAAGTAGGCTTAAAATGCAGATTTTGCCACCCTCAGGTGGGCTTAGAAAAGATGGTTTTGCCACTATCTAGTGGGCTTAAAACAAACAATCAACGCATTGTTCCAATTCAAATAACCCAACCTTCACCCACAGGCATCCAAGCAGGTATATCACATAAGCATATAGCCTCATGGTAAGCATGCTATCATGGCAGTCACTCACACACATGCAAGGATGCTAAAGCATAAAACTTACCGAGTACTCCAAGCCAAAACAGAAGCTAATTAGAAATCCATGCATGATCCTAATTATACAGAAATGCCTAATGCAACACATGCAAAAATGCAACTATAGCAGGCTCGGCTATTCTAAACATGGCATATGAGATGCGACAGTTAACAAGTATTCAATTTGGAATTGAAATACAGATGCAGTTAGTATGGTGCGCCGAGCCCGGTGCATGCAAGACAGATGAATGAATGCAAACATGCTATCATACTGTATGCTAATTGAAACATGCCCTAATCTAACCATAATAAGCTGGTAAATAAAAGGGAGAAAGATGTGGGGTTGGAAGACATACATCACACGCACGCACACTTATTACAACATTGCCCTCGCTCGGAGGGTCCGAAAGAATAATATACAGTCCCGAATAAATACAGTCCTAAATAAGTACAAAAATCCTAATTAATTTACAAATTAATCTAAGAAAGCTATAAATTGGCATGCAAGCCCGGGGATTGCCTCGACTCTGATGAATGATGTATGTTTGGGCTGCCTTGTGCGAAAATCCACTGGGATGCCCCAATTAGCCTCTGTTTTGCAATTATTCTTGGAAAGCGCGCCAAGTTCCGAAAGGCTGCTAATTCTTGATTTGCTGCAACAGAGAGCAGGAAAGGGGCATAGCAATGTATTTTCACATATGTATGCATGCCTCGATCCTCGTGCCACCAATCACGCATCTCAATGCATGATGGCCGAGGAGTCGAATTGCACGACTCAATATGGAATGAATGCATATGAAAACACAACAAAACCTAAACTCCATCATGGGTAATTCGGAGTGTCGGCGACTGGGGAATTGAGACACGTTCCGTCACTCGGAGTACGAAAAGTACCTCGTTTCCCGTGCTCGGGCTAACTCCTATCCCAAACACAATGCAATATGCATGACATGCATGAATGCAACTAAGATACAACCTAACATGCACAATGCTATGAAATGGCATACACGATGCATGAGGTAACATGGCATACACGATGCATGAGGTAACATGGCATACACAATGCACTAACGTACAACCTAGTATACACAATGCTATGAAACGAAATGGCATACGCAATGCATAATGGACTTACACCAACACAAGTGGACCTTAGCCACACTCACATAAGAGGCCATTAGATGAAAATGAGACACTCGAGATGCGTGCACGCGTGCATGCAAACCGAGGACCGAACCTAAGGCACGAATGCCACTCTAACAAAGCATGGCAAGGCATGGAACATGATATGAAAACAAGCAAATTTCAGCACTAAAATATGATACAAAACAGCCCCGAAACATGGAAACATGGCACCCGATGTATGAAACGAGACTCGAAACTCGAAACTAGGCGTGTGGAATGACTTATAGCTATACAAAGCATGCATTATTTGAAAATGAAGTATGAAGACAGAATCAAGACAGTCCCAAAACAAGCATATTTTCAGTTTTAGGCAAGGCCAAAAGGTGAACAAAAGTAGGGCTAAGCTAACATGCAAAAATGGCCTCGAAAGAGAGATAAAGAAGCAAGTAACATCTGCTGGCTCTAAATGGCAAAGAGCCCTTCAACAAAGTTGAAGAGGGGCTCAAAATGAAGCACTTTACAGCTTATAAGAAGCCTCAAAAACACACACAAGTATGACTAAACTATTATGCAAGAAATGGGCCAAAAGGGAGACAAAGAAGCAAGTGATGGTTTCTGGCCTCAAATAGAGGAGGGCCCTTCAACAAAGTTGAAGAGGTGCCCAAAACATGGTATTTTATAGTTACTGACCAAACCCAAAATAGTGGACAAGCAAGCTTAAAATACTATACAAAATAAGGCATAAAAGAGAGCTTTAACACAAAGAGTAAAAAGGAAGCCTCAAACAGTGAAAGACCCATGATCAAACATGAAGAGGGGGTCAAAATAAGGCTATTTACAGTTCAGAGTAGAGCCCAAAAATACAAGCACAAGGGGCTAACAAAACATGCAAAAATAAGGCCAAAAGATGGATAAAGAGGCAAGTGACAAAAGGAAGTCTCAAACAGTGAAGAGCCCTTCAACAATGTTGAAGAAGGGATCAAAATAAGCCACTTTACAGTTTATAACCAAGCTCAAAACAATTTAAAAATGAGCCTAAAATACTATGCAAGAAAGAGGCATACAAGAGAGGTAAAGAAGCAAGTGTAAAAAGGAAGCCTCAAACAGGGAAAGACCCTGAATCAAACATGAAAAAGAGCTCAAAATATGACTATTTACAGTTTAGGTCGGGGCCCAAATATGCAAGCAAGTATAGCTTAGATTGTATGCAAAAATAGGGCCAAAAAGAGGAGAAGAAGACTTACCCTTGAAGAACCAATCTTTGACAGCCTTTGGACCAAGTTTGGGTGCTCCTAAGCTCTGAAAAACAGCCTCAAGTTGCTGGTATGGAGTATGGAGGCCTTGTGCTATGAGGTGTAGTGTAAAATGGTGTAGGATTTGAAGGGTTTTGGTGCTTGGAGTAGAGAGGGAGAGAGATGTAATGCAAGAGGCTTAAACCAAAATTTCTAACCCCTTAAAATGCAACTGGAGCTGCTGGTTTTATAGAGGAGGAGAAGGGAAAAAGGGGGGAAAAATGGGGGGGGGGGGGAAATCAATTCAAATTTCCCCCCCAAAAGGTTGACCCTCAGGCATAGGACCTGGGAGAAAACAAAATACATAGCTGGAACACACTTGGGAGGGAGAGAATGGCCGGCCAGCTCAAAAGGGCAAAAAAGGTCATCCAACTAGGTAAGTGGCTGGCCTGCTACATTCACTGGCCGGCCTGCTACTTTTTATGGCTTTTCTGGCCGACCTGCTACTTTTCAGGACAAAAAATGGGTCTTCCGGAAAGAAAGGTGGCCGTCTAGTCCTAGGGAAGTCCAATGGTGGCCGTTCAAGTGTCCAAATTGAAGCCTCGGAAGTTAGCTTTCCAGTGGCGCAAACCTTGCATTAAAATTCCTCATGTGGAAAAAGTTATGCCCTTTTTGGTGAAGCCACGCAGATTTCGGTCCAACCAGAGTGATGCCCTACTTCAATCAACTATATCTCCCCCGTCCGGAATTGGATTTAGGAGATTCTTGAGTGCAAAATGAAGCGCTGGAAGTGTTATTTCCACGGTGGTGGCCTCATAGCTTGATTCCAAGTATGCAAATGAATAGGCCCGATTTGGCGAGGGCTGCTCGACTCTTTCTTAACGGTTCATGGCCATTTTCTCCCCCAACTGGATTTCTTCCCTTTTCTCCTCTTTTCTTCAACTCCAAACCCCTAAGCAAGGTGTTTTGAAAGATTTTTCAAAGATTTCATCTCTCTTTCATTCATTTCTACTTTGTCCTTGCTCGGTTTACCGAAAACCGCAACATTTAACAAAATGCGAGCCTCGGAACATCGTAAAAACTTTATTTCAAAAACGTTTTGAAAGAGAGGGTTTTAAGGTCTAAAATCTTTTGATCAAGATCGTTTTGGTCCAAAAGGGGGTATGAAGTTGAGGTTTGACTCTCTCTCTTTGCTGAAGAAATTGAACCTTTGCCCTGCACATCTTCCAAAACCATCAGTCGCGTCCAAGTCTTAAAGGTGGTCAAAAATGGGGTGTCTACAGTTGCCCCTCTTTGACAGAACTCGGAAGTCAAGAAGTGACGGGAGTGAATGTCAAAGCCCAGAGACGACCCATTTTTGACAAGGCCGAAGACTTGGACAAACAAACAAAATATAGATAAATAAATGGTCGTGCCAGCAGGCTGCCTACATATCCTTTTTGCGAGGAATCAAGCCAGCGTAGTTCAGGGGCAGGATGCAAAATGATATGCAGGAAGATTTTGATAATTGGACTTATACGCTACGCGAAGCCGGTTTGAAAGTTGGACTTATACGCTACGCGAAGCCGGATATCACTCATGATCATGCAAAGAGAGCTGTAATGAAGCAATTTATGCAAAATAAATGCAACATTTTAAGCGAATGCTAGGCAAGCAAGTAAACTCGAACCAAACTATACCTCATGCAGAAAGGATGTAAGAAAATTATGGAATCTTCACGAACATGTGTGATAGATACACAAAGGTGAACGAAGTGTGTGATTGATGCACGAAGCGAGCGTGTGTGATAGATACACAAAGCGAACGTGTGATCGATACACAAAGTGAAGTGAGTGTGATGGATACACTATATGAAGCAAAGTGTGATGGATGCACTAGGTGAGTGTGTGATAGATACACAAAGCGAACGTGTGATAGATACACAAAGTGAAGCGAGTGTGATGGATACACTAAAGGTGAACACAAAATGTGATAGATGCACTTAGTGAACAAGTATGATTGATATACTGAAGGTGAACATGAAGTGTGATAGATGCACTTGGTGAACAAGTATGATAGATATACTGAAGGTGAACACGAAGTGTGATAGATGCACTTAGTGAACAAGCATGATGGATATACTAAAGGTGAACACGAAATGTGACAGATGCACTTAGTGAACAAAGTGTGATTGATACACTAAACGGTGAACACGAAGTGTGATAGATGCACTTAGTGAACAAAGTGTGATTGATACACTAAAAGCGAACACAAAGTGTGATAGATGCACTAAGTGAATAGAGTGTGATTGATACACTAAACGGTGAACACAAAGTGTGATAGATGCACTAAGTGGACAAGTGTGATGGATACACTAAAAGTGAACACAAAGTGTGATAGATGCACTAAGTGAACAGAGTGTGATTGATACACTAAAAGCGAACACAAAGTGTGATAGATGCACTAAGTGAACAGAGTGTGATTGATACACTAAAAGTGAACACAAAGTGTGATAGATGCACTATGTGAACAGAGTATGATAGATATACTGAATGTGAACACGAAGTGTGATAGATGCACTTAGTGAACAAGTATGATTGATATACTAAAGGTGAACACAAAGTGTGATAGATGCACTATGTGAATAGAGTGTGATAGATATACTGAATGAATGAAGTGTGATTGATACACTAACTAAATGAAGTGTGATTGATACACTAAAGCGAATATATGCGTGATAGATACACAAAAGGATAACGTGTGTGATAGATACACAGAATGAATGAAGTGTGATTGATATACTAAAGTGAAGAGAGTGTGATTGATACACAAAATGAGAATGTGTGATAGATATAAAGTGAATGTGTGTGATTGATACACAATATGAACAAAGTGTGATTGATACACTGAATGAATGATCTTAAACGGAACTTCTTTGAATGAACTGTACCTACAATATCGTGCATGACTGAGAAAGAAACTTGATAGGTACAATGCATTACAATGCATGATGCTTACAGAAAGCAATAAATGGACAAAGCGGTGCTTTAGAAAGCACCTCATGAGGTGAGTGGCGGTGAACCGCTCTTCTCCGACGGGGATCTCCCCTCGTGCTCTTTGAACACTTTACCTTCAACTCACAGTACAAAGGCTCTGGAATGCTGGCAAGGGTTCTATATGTAGAGCACTTTGGATGCTACCATTCTTCCTGATCATATTCACAACTTTCCCTATTCTCCAACGGGGTGACAGACTAGGTTGGTTCAGTATCCAGAATTGAGGTGCATACACGCTATCCCAACCTATGGGGCTTCCATACAGATTTCAAGCCGAGGACACGCCTCTGGGTATTTAAACCAGACTTTAGTCTCGGAAATCCCAAACCTTTGCGTTCTAGGCCACGGCCATTCGAACTCTAGTTTCCACCGTCGCAGTTGGTCTCCTAGGAACTCATTGCAAACACGGCCAAGATGTCCCTGGCACGAAACGGTACTCGAGGAGAGCACTTCTGATCGCCATTCTGGCTTGAGGCAGACTTGATCTTGAGCTTGAGGTAGAGGTACACTCATACTTCAGAGTAGTGACAAGGCCTGAGGAGGTACACACGGGATGCAATCTCGGAACTTACTGAAGTTGGAACAAACTCAGATGCCCAACATTTTCCTCTTTTGCTTTTGCTTTGCAGTCTGGAACCCATATAGCTTCAGATAAGTCCTGGTTTTACTGTTCTCACATGACCTGGGTTGAACCCTGTGGTTTTGTGAAAGAACAAATTCTATTTTGCACAAATGTGGAGAACGGCACGGCACTTGGAGCACAAAACGATTTTATTTTTGAAATTAAGACATGAGTTTTCGACCAGGTATTGAGCCTACGACTGAACACAGCAAAACGACTCAATAGGGAAATAAAAGGCACACAACCTAGACACATCGAGTAACACTCGAAACGACTCAAAACAAGAATCGAGATAAAACAAAAGACACGACACTCAGACGTGCACAGGGAGCCTGTTTCACCGGGTAGTGTTTCCCACCCTTTCTCATTTGTGATTCTCACATCACTCTGGCACTCAACCTCTTGTTTTCTAAAAAAAGCCCTTTTCTCACTTTTTCTCTCATCGCACATCTCTCTATTCTTCAATCTCTCATTTTTCGATCCCTCCCCTAGGTGGTTAATGGATAAACAGGAAGTTGCGGGCTCTTGCCCCTAGCATGCTGCTAGATTCTCTTTCTTCCGTTCACAGTTAGTGAATTCCCCCCATAGAAGGGTTGCACTACAACTGGGTGTGTAGCAAATCTGCAGCTAACATTGGTTGATGATGCTTTGCTGGGGAGTTTGGACGTGATCAGATCTGTCCAGATGAGGGAGTGGAATATCTTGTCCCATTCCAGCTCGTGCTTCACACTTCGCTTGATACCTCGTTGCTTGGAGGATGTGAGAGCTTTCTGCCCTTTGCTGGTTAGCTTCAGTGGTGCCCTTTTCCGGCAGGTAGAGTGTCCTTCTTGGCAAGTAGAGTGCCCTTTCTAGCAAGTATTTTGACAAAGGGGAAAAGACAGAACACCTGACTCAACTGTGCCCCTAGTTCATTATTTTGACCATTTTTTGTTTTTGCTTTCTAATAAAACAATTTTGACCAAAATGAGAGTTAGATTAACATGCTTGTTCGATTTTTGATTTAAAATCATGCAAGTCAGGCTGTGAGCACTGAAAATTTTCCTTTTTTGGGTCCAAGAAATGGTCCAGTTTTGGAAAAAATAAAATAGTTTTTGAGCGAAAATCAGTCAGCCTCAGGAAAAATTCTCAAAAATTATTTTTGCAATCAGCCACTACTCAACGAGCATAGAACCCACTCTCGAGATGCACAACCTCAGATCCGAAGGAAAATTGCCCCTTGCTTGAAGAGCTGCATGGCAACGGAAAGTTGCCCCTTGTTTGAATGACGCCGCAGCACATTGAATGGCAACGGAAAGTTGCCCCTTGTTTGGATAGCACCGCGGCGCATTGTAGTCAGTCCCTAGAGTGACGAACACAACCAAATCCTCAGATACAGAGAAGACAAAGATGACCAGAACCATCGCATGGACACAATCAAATTGAAGTGTTTTACGGCTGGACTTCAGGATGAAGTTGCCTACGTATCCCAAAGATGGGAATCAAGCCTTACGTAGTTCGGGGTTAAGGTACGCTCGGGTATTAACCTCTCCTTTTTAGGCTCTAACTTTTGCCAAGGCGCCCGTCGCAAGTTTTCGACCTTGCGAGCTTTGTTCTTCTTTCTTTTTCATTTCTTTTCTTCTCTTTTTTTTTTTTTTTTTTTCTTTTTTTGCTTTTCTTCTTTTTCTCTTTTCTTCTTTTTTTCTTTTTTGCTTTTTGTATATATCTTTTCTTGCTCTAACTTTTGCCTGGGTCGCCTTTTTCGGATTTTCGGCCCAGCGAGCCTCTCAAAGGGTAGAAGTGTAACAAGTTCATGCCAAATGGTTTTAGGATCTCGAAGCCATCCGTATCCAAGAGAGTGGCTGTTGTATCGATTTGTAGAAGGATCCATCTTCGGCTCTTCGAGCACATCAGACATTTTCGCCCCTAGTTCGAGGGGTGTTTCTGTTCTAGCTTTGCAAGCTTCTTCTGATGAGGTCTGATTTCTTGATCTGACTTTGGTGCCTCTTATTCGAGGGCTGTTTCAAATGTGGCCACACAGGTCTCATATCGCGGTTGACCGTTGAACACTCTGAATCCAAGGTCAAGGTTTGAAAGCAAGGGCTCAAGTCTCGAGGCTGAGAGCGATCCTAAGCTGCACAATCTCAAGAGCGATTCCACACAGGTCTTCGCAGGACCGCGCAAAACATTTTGTTTTTGAAAATTTTTAAGAAAGCGACAAATTGCTCGCGCTGAAGATAGTGTGAAACCAGTCTGGATCAAGCCAGGGTCCTTCTCAGTACTCACACTAACAAGCATGATTTCATTCATTAAGGGCTTAGCACGCCTCTCTTTCTCTCATTTGATCAAAGTTTTGCAAATCCCGAGGAATTCCTTCCTCTTCGTTTTCACCGCAGTGTTCAAAAGGTTTTGAAAAACTTAGGTCATTACAATGACTTCAAGGCACAGAAAAGACAGAGTCCTTAGTCAAATACTGTCATCTCCTTCAGAACTTCCGGCATAACTGGCACAAGGCAGAAGCAAACGCGCGAGCGTAAAAAAATCACTGCTGTTTCATTCATAAACTGCTGGCGCAACTGGCTCCCTGGCAGAAACAGAGTCAAAACAAAACAAAAAGACAAACGCAAAACAAAATGGTGATGCCCGAGGTAACACCCCCGGAATCACCCGACTCCTATACAACAGGACTGACTCGATGCAACAAGACAGACCCAAAACAAAAGAGACTGACTCAAAACAAAAAGACAGACTCAAAACAAAACAACAAGACTGACCCAATACCCAAGTCAGAAAGCACAAAAGCTAGCATTCGTAAATGCTCAAAACAGTGCATGCCATCCACCATATCTGGAGTAAATCGAGTGCCATCCGTAGGTGGTTCATCCCCCGATCACATAGTCACATTATCCCCCACAGGTTCACTAGTCGAGTGCCGACAGACTTTGCTGGACTGGCGCGGGGATGACCCTGTTGTCAAACAGATCTTGTACATCATGGCGCAGACGAAAGCAACTGTCAGTGTCATGACCGGTTTATTGATGGTACGCACAGTACCTAGTATGGTCATGCTTTGGAGGGAGAGGATCAGGTAAAGGCCATTGTTCCAATGGTTTCAGATGTCCTTTCCGGATTAAGGCCTCTGGAGCCTTTGACAAAGGCATATAAAGTGGGGTGAAAACCCTCTTGACTCGGGGTGGATATTTGGCCGTCTGTGAGCTGCTTCCGGACGCACCGGTGAATGGGGTAGCTTTTTTTGATGTGGTGGTGGTGACCACGCCCACTTCAGAAGATCTTGCAGCTGCATCACCGCTGGTGGTCGCATTCGAACTGCGGGTAAACGCCCTCCTGGGCTGCTCCTTCTCCTGGTCAATAAGGCCTTGCTTCATAGCATCCTCGATCTGTACTCCCATCTCATGCAAATCTGAAAAGGTAGGGAAGGGGAGCACGATCATTTTCTGCATTAGTTTGGGCTGGAGGTTGCGCACAACCATCCGTATTTGATCCTTATCCGTTGGCCTAATGGTCATCATTGAGGCTTTGGCCCTCCAGCGGGCCACAAATTCTGAGAAGCTCTCCTTAGGCTCCTGCCTCGTCGTCTCAAGATCACGGGTCGTAATCTCGATTTGGGTATTGTATGAATATTGTGCGACGAAGGCCTCAGCCATCTCCTCCCAGCTTCGTTTCACTGAATCCTCCAATTTGGCGTACCAGATGGCCACAATACCCGACAGGGTCCTGCCAAAAAGGGAGAGCTTCTGTAATCTTGTCAAGCCCATCGGGCGCAGAACATTTGAAAACAAACTCAAGTGGACCATGGGATCTCCTGACCCGTCAAAACGATCGATGTGAGGCATTTTGAACCTGTCCGGCAGTGTCACAGCTGCGTCGGTGTACCCGTGCTCAATGTCCGGGATAGACTTTACCCCTTGGGATTTTTTGAACAACTTTTCAAGCTTGCTCAACTTCAACGCTGTAGGGTCGACCTCGAACTCGAAGGGAGAGTCCGGTAGATGGGTAGGTGTTTTGCACAGCTGGGGCAAAATTGGGAGCGGAGCCGGCCCTACCGAAATGTCCGTACCTTCCTGGACATTGGGTGTTTCCCCGGGTGTCTGAACCCCTGGTGGTGGTGGAGCATGATGCGAAGCAGATGCTCCGTTCTGCTGTTGCAACCTAGTGATGAGCTCGGCTTGCTGAGCCACGATTGCAGCCTGCTACTTGGAAAATTCCGCCTCGCGGACAGCGTCTTGCTGCATGAGTTTCATACTTTCTTGCATCTGGCGCATCATTGCCTCCATCCCTAACGTGTTCTGCTGATCCATCTGAGTGACTGGTATCTATCCCTGCAGTAGAAACTGAGACCTCAGCCTGACTGTTCACTGGTGGGGTGGATAAGGGCCACTGATCTAGTAACTGCTGAACTGGTGATTTGTGCCCGACTGGCCCTTTTACCCTGCCTCTGGCAAAGGAACACTGATTGCCCTTGAACTAAATCTCTGACCTGACAAAGTCTATCAGCACAAGTTCGATGAACCTCGGGGGATATCGGAGCCTTCTGAAACTATGGTTCCAGGACTACCCCTAGCAAAAGAGAAAACAGACAGCACCTCAGCTCAACTTTACCAAAACAGATACGAGTGTAGCAGGATGACTGTGCCCTCTACTGAATTCTACCCCCAAAATTCAGCCTCAAATCTGATACCCTCAGGTAAACTGAATCCCAAAATACTGAACTGGTGCCCGCAGGCCTGATGCCCAAACTTGTAAACTGATACATGCATTCCTGTAGAGACGCACTCTAAAAGCACATAACAAGTAAGTGAGAGCCAAAACACCCCTATGTTGGGGTAGGGTTTCCCTGTCCTATTTTGTCAGGAGCTAGGGTTTCACTACGCACACAGCGGTTTCAAACAACCTATATCAGGTAAGCAACCTGTCCTAGTTTGGAATGGTCACTATGGATCCGAATATGCACTAGGTCGAATGGTCGAAAAGGGTACTCCGGTAAAACTGGGGTTTGTGTTCCCATACTGGCAGAGCCCACAACCGGTCAGCCTTATGGTCATGCCTTGACAAGACAAGCCTCCGGCAAACCGTTCAGGAATAGCAGATGGCAAATACGGTGTCCTAGGCGCACCAATGCAAATGCAATGCAAAGAAACACATAGGTGTAAACAAAACAAGATATCATGAGTTCGAGTCAAGTTCTCTAAATCCCCAGCAGAGTCGCCAGAAACTGTAACAAGCCCGCGGGGGACGTCGCTACAGCTCGGACTCAGTTCGTGTCATGGTTCTAAATCTTGAACCAAAGAGTCCAAATCCAGCAAATCGTTTTGAGAAAACAGATTTTTTGAAAGAAGTGCCAAACATGGACTGTTTTGCCAGATATAGAGTCGCCACCTAAATATTTTATTTTTGGGAAATTTAGGAAACCCTGACTCGTGCCTAAGGCCACGTGTCCGTCATCACCAAAGTTGCCTCGGCTCGGGAACTTGGGTACGATTGGGGAAGGTCACTTCATGAGCACCCCCGCTCGCCCGATCAAAGATCGGCCTCTACTAACCATGATATCGAGTTTTGAAAACATTATGTGTTCTTATTCCGGTTATTAGCTTAGATTTACTACGTGATGCGCACAGCATACAAGTATAGACTGGATCGCCTGAATTGGAACAAAACACTTCATGTTTGTTTTTGAAAGATGGTTTGCTACTCGGAAGTAGGCTTAAAATGCAGATTTTGCCACCCTCAGGTGGGCTTAGAAAAGATGGTTTTGCCACTATCTAGTGGGCTTAAAACAAACAATCAACGCATTGTTCCAATTCAAATAACCCAACCTTCACCCACAGGCATCTAAATAGGTATATCACATAAGCATATAGCCTCATGGTAAGCATGCTATCATGGCAGTCACTCACACACATGCAAGGATGCTAAAGCATAAAACTTACCGAGTACTCCAAGCCAAAACAGAAGCTAATTAGAAATCCATGCATGATCCTAATTATACAGAAATGCCTAATGCAACACATGCAAAAATGCAACTATAGCAGGCTCGGCTATTCAAAACATGGCATATGAGATGCGACAGTTAACAAGTATTTAATTTGGAATTGAAATACAGATACAGTTAGTATGGTGTGCCGAGCTCGGTGCATGCAAGACAGATGAATGAATGCAAACATGCTATCATACTGTATGCTAATTGAAACATGCCCTAATCTAACCATCATAAGCTGGGAAATAAAAGGGAGAAAGACGTGGGGTTGGAAGACATACATCACACGCACGCACACTTATTACAACATTGCCCTCGCTCGGAGGGTCCGAAAGAATAATATACAGTCCCGAATAAATACAGTCCTGAACAAGTACAAAAATCCTAATTAATTTACAAATTAATCTAAGAAAGCTATAAATTGGCATGCAAGCCCGGGGACTGCCTCGACTCTGATGAATGATGTATGTTTGGGCTGCCTTGCGCGAAAATCCACTGGGATGCCCCAATTAGCCTCTGTTTTGCAATTATTCTTGGAAAGTGCGCCAAGTTCTGGAAGGCTGCTAATTCTTGATTTGCTGCAACAGAGAGCAGGAAATGGGCATAGCAATGTATTTTCACATATGTATGCATGCCTCGATCCTCGTGCCACCAATCACGCATCTCAATGCATGATGGCCGAGGAGTCGAATTGCACGACTCAATATGGAATGAATGCATATGAAAACATAACAAAACCTAAACTCCATCATGGGTAATCCGGAGTGTCGGCGACTGGGGAATTGAGACACGTTCCGTCACTCGGAGTACGAAACGTACCTCGTTTCCCGTGCTCGGGCTAACTCCTATCCCAAACACAATGCAATATGCATGACATGCATGAATGCAACTAAGATACAACCTAACATGCACAATGCTATGAAATGGCATACACGATGTATGAGGTAACATGGCATACACAATGCACTAACGTACAACCTAGTATACACAATGCTATGAAACGAAATGGCATACACAATGCATAATGGACTTACACCAACACAAGTGGACCTCAGCCACACTCACATAAGAGGTCATTAGATGAAAATGAGACACTCGAGATGCGTGCACGCGTGCACGCAAACCGAGGACCGAACCTAAGGCACGAATGCCACCCTAACAAAACATGGCAAGGCATGGAACATGGTATGCAAACAAGCAAATTTCAGCACTGAAATATTATACAAATCAGCCCCGAAACATGGAAACATGGCACCTGATGTATGAAACGAGACTCGAAACTCGAAACTAAGCGCATGGAATGACTTATAGCTATACAAAGCATGCATTATTTGAAAATGAAGTATGAAGACAGAATGAAGACAGTCCCAAAACAATCATATTTCCAGTTTTAAGCAAGGCCAAAAGGTGAACAAAAGTAGGTCTAAGCTAACATGTAAAAATGGCCTCGAAAGAGAGATAAAGAAGCAAGTAACAGCTTCTGGCTCTAAATGGCAAAGAGCCCTTCAACAAAGTTGAAGAGGGGCTCAAAATGAAGCACTTTACAGTTTACAACAAGCCACAAAAACAAACAAAAGTATGGCTAAACTATTATGCAAGAAATGGGCCAAAAGGGAGACAAAGAAGCAAGTGATGGTTTCTGGCCTCAAACAGAGGAGGGCCCTTCAACAAAGTTGAAGAGGGGCCCAAAACATGGTATTTTACAGTTAATGACCAAACCCAAAACAGTGCAGAAGCAAGCTTAAAATACTATACAAAATAAGGCATAAAAGAGCTCTTTAACACAAAGAGTAAAAAGGAAGCCTCAAACAGTGAAAGACCCTTGATCAAACATGAAGAAGGGGTCAAAATAAGGCTATTTACAGTTCGGAGTAGAGCCCAAAAATACAAGCACAAGGGGCTAACAAAACATGCAAAAATAAGGCCAAAAGAGGGATAAAGAGGCAAGTGACAAAAGGAAGCCTCAAACAGTGAAGATCCCTTCAACAATGTTGAAGAAGGGACCAAAATAAGCCACTTTGCAGTTTATAACCAAGCTCAAAAAAATTTAAAAATGAGCCTAAAATACTATGCAAGAAAGAGGCATACAAGAGAGGTAAAGAAGCAAGTGTAAAAAGGAAGCCTCAAACAGGGAAAGACCCTTAATCAAACATGAAAAAAAGCTCAAAATATGACTATTTACAGCTTGGGTCGGAGCCCAAATATGCAAGCAAGTGTAGCTTAGATTGTATGCAAAAATAGGGCCAAAAAGAGGAGAAGAAGACTTACCCTTGAAGAACCAATCTTTGATAGCCTTTGGACCAAGTTTGGGTGCTCCTAAGCTCTGAAAAACAGCCTCAAGTTGCTGGTATGGAGTATGGAGGCCTTGTGCTATGAGGTGTAGTGTAAAATGGTGTAGGATTTGAAGGGTTTTGGTGCTTGGAGTAGAGAGGGAGAGAGATGTAATGTAAGAGGCTTAAACCAAAATTTCTAACCCCTTAAAATGCAGCTGGAGCTGCTGGTTTTATAGAGGAGGAGAAGGGAAAAAGGGGGGAAAAGTGGGGGGGAAAATCAATTCAAATTTTCCCCCCAAAAGGTTGACCCTCAGGCATAGGACCTGGGGGAAAACAAAATACATAGCTGGAACACACTTGGGAGGGGGAGAATGGTCGGCCAGCTCAAAAGGGCGAAAAAGGTCATCCAACTAGGTAAGTGGCTGGCCTGCTACATTCACTGGCCACCCTGCTACTTTTTATGGCTTTTCTGGCCGGCCTGCTACTTTTCAGGACAAAAAATGGGTCTTCCGGAAAGAAAGGTGGCCGTATAGTCCTAGGAAAGTCCAATGGTGGCCGTTCAAGTGTCCAAATTGAAGCCCCGGAAGTTAGATTTCCAATGGCACAAACCTTGCATTAAAATTCCTCCTGTGGAAAAAGTTATGCCCTTTTTGGTGAAACCGCGCAGATTTCGGTCCAACCAGAGTGATGCCCTACTTCAATCAACTATATCTCCCCCGTCCGGAATTGGATTTAGGAGATTCTTGAGTGAAAAATGAAGCCCCGAAAGTGTTATTTCCAACGGTGGTGGCCTCATAGCTTGATTCCAAGTATGTAAATGAATAGGCCCGATTTGGCGAGGGCTGCTCGACTCTTTCTTAACGGTTCATGGCCATTTTCTCCCCCAACTGGATTTCTTCCCTTTTCTCCTCTTTTCTTCAACTCCAAACCCCTAAGTAAGGTGTTTTGAAAGATTTTTCAAAGATTTGATCTCTCTTTCATTCATTTCTACTTTGTCCTTGCTCGGTTTACCAAAAAGCGCAACATTTAACAAAATGCGAGCCTCGGAACATCGTAAAAACTTTATTTCAAAAACGTTTTGAAAGAGAGGGTTTTAAGGTCTAAAATCTTTTGATCAAGATCGTTTTTGGTCCAAAAGGGGGTATGAAGTTGAGCTTTGACTCTCTCTCTTTGCTAAAGAAATTGAACCTTTGCCCTGCACATCTTCCAAAACCATCAGTCGCGTCCAAGTCTTAAAGGTGGTCAAAAATGGGGTGTCTACACCACGCTGAAATCGTAAGAAGAGGTCTGAAAACAACCAATCAGGAGCGCGTTCGACGCAACCTGAGAGAAATTCCAAACACGCTGAAATCGTGTGAGGAAAAGAACACTCTAACCACGCTGAAATCGTGAGAAGAGGTCTGAAAACAACCAATCAGGAGTGCGTTCGATACAACCTGAGATAAATTCCAAACATGCTGAAATCATGTGAGGAAAAGAACACTCTAACCACGCTGAAATCGTGAGAAGAGGTCTAAAAACAACCGCTCAGGAGTGCGCTTGATGCAACCTGAGATAAATTCCAAACACGCTGAAATCGTGTAAGGAATGGGACACTCTAATCACGCTGAAATCGTGAGAAGAGGTCCGAAAACAACAATCAGGAGCGCGCTCGACGCAACCTGAGATAAGTTCCAAATACGCTGAAATCGTGAGAGGAATGAGACACTCTAACCACGCTGAAATTGTGAGAAGAGGTCCAAAAATAACCAATCAGGAGCGCGCTAGATGCAACCTGAGATAAATTCCAAACACGCTGAAATCGTGAGAAGAATGAGACACTCTAACCACGCTAAAATCGTGAGAAGAGGTCCAAAAACAACCAATTAGGAGCACGCTCGACGCAACTTGAGATAAATTCCAAACACGTTGAAATCGTGAGAGGAATGAGACACTCTAACCGTGCTGAACTCGTGAGAAGAGGAAAACAAATTCCAAACACGCTGAAATCGTGTGAGGACAGGCACACTCTAACCACGCTGAAATCGTAAGAAGAGGAAAACAAATTCCAAACACGCTGAAATCGTGTGAGGAAGGGCACACTCTAACCACGTTGAACTCGTGAGAAGATGAAAGGCAAATTCCAAACACGCTGAAATCGTATGAGGCAGGACAGACTCTAACCACGCTGAACTCGTGAAAAGAGGAAGAAAACAACTCGGGAGCGCGTTCCACGCATCCTAAGTTAAGTCCCGGGGGACAACGATCCTAAACACTGCTCAGCGTAAAAGGATAACAGACACAAGATAGCACAAGATGCAAATAAATACAATAAGTGCGATGATATGATATATGTTACAAGCAATGTAGAGCATGATGTTTAGGGAATGCAATAAACAAACAAAGCAGCGCTTTAGAAAGCACCCCATGGGGTGAGTGGCGGTGAACCGCTCTACTCTGACAGGGATCTCCCCTTCTTGTGTTCTTCAAACTCTTACCTTCAACTCACAGTACAGAGGTCCTGAAATACTAACTAGGAGCAACATTTGCATGTTGAAGCCACGGATGCCGCTTGTTTTCCTGATCATATTCACAACTTTCCCTATTCTCCAACGGGGTGATAGACTAGGTTGGTTTAGTATCCAGAATTGAGGCACATACCCGCTACCTCAACCTATGGGGCTTCCATATAGATTTCAAGCCGAGGATACACCCCTGGGTATTTAAACCAGACTTTAGTCTCGGAAATTCCAAACCCTTGCATTCTAGGCACCAGCCATTCGAACTCTAGTTTCCACCATCGCAGTTGATCTCCTAGGAACTCATTGCAAACACAGCCAAGATGCCTCCGGCAGGGACTGGTTTTTAGGGAGAGCACTTTGATTGCCATTCTGGCTTGAAGCAGACTTGATCTTGAACTTGAAGTAGAGGCACACTCATACTTCAGAGCATTGACAAAGCCTGAGGAGGTACATCCGAAATGCAATCTCGGATTTTGTTGAAGGTGAAACACACTAAGATGCTCTGATTTTCCCTATTTTCTTTTGCTTTGCAGTCCGAAACCCATATAGTTTCAGATAGGTCCTGGTTTTACTGTTCTCACATGAACTGGGTTGAACCCTGCAGTTTTATGAAAGAACAAATCCTGTTTTGCACATATATAGAGAACGGCACAGCACTCTAAGCACAAAACGATTTATTTTTGAAATTGAGATTGAGAAACGAGTTCCCAATCGGGTATTGAGCCTACGACTGACCACAACCAAAACGACTCAACAAAGGGAAAGACAAGGTAAAAACAACAAAGGGAATATCCTGCTCCATTCTAGCTTGTGCTTCGTACATGGCTTGATACCTCACTACTTGGAGAATGAGAGAGCTTTCGGCCCTCTGTTGTTAGCTTGAGTTGCGCCCTTGCTGGTGAGTACATTGATAATGGGGAAAAGACAGAAAACCTGACTCAACTGTGCCCCTAGTTCATCATTTTGACCATTTTTTGTTTTGGCTTTCTACTAAAACAATTTTGACCAATATGAGAGTTAGATTAACATACTTGTTAGACTTTCTGATTTGAAATCATGTAAGTCAGGCTATGAGCACTGAAAATTTTCCTTTTTTGGGTCCAAGAAATTGTCCAGTTTTAGAAAAATGGAATAATTTTCGAGAGAATTAATCAACCTCATTAAAAATTCTCAAAACCGTTTTTGCAAATGGCCACTGCTCGACCAACACATAATTTACTCTCGAGATGCACAACCTCAGATCTGAACTTGAATTGTCTTGCAGTTGACTCTTCCAACGGAATAGGACAACCGAGTATGAACAAAGACAAGCCAATTTGCACATGGATGAGATAGCCAAGTTTGAACAAGGATAAACCAATCCACATGGATGAGCCAAGCAGGCTGAAAATGACTGGGGCCGAACTTCAGGATGAATTTGCCTACGTATCCCAAACATGGGATACAGGCCTGACGTAGTTCCGGGTCAGGTTCACTCGTGTATTAACACTCTCCTTTTGCGCTCTAACTTTTGCCAAGGCCACCCTTCCTGGGTTTTCAACCTTGCGAGCTCAGTTTTTATTATTTCAAATTTTTCATGCTCTAATTTTTGCCTAGGTCGCCCTTTCGGGTTTTCGGCCTAGCGAGCCTCTCAGGGATAGTATTTCTTCAACTTTTCCATGTTGATCGGCTGAGAGAACTCAAGGCCATCTAAATCCATCAGAATGACAGCTCTACCCGACCAGATAGACTTGATGATGTAGGGACCAGTCCAATTAGGTCTGAACTTGCCCCTAGTGTCGTGGATGGGAGCCTGGTTGTCTTTCAGCACCAAGTCCCCTCCTTTTAGATTCCTGCACTTAACCTTCTTGTTGAAAGCTCTGGCAATTCTTCATTGATAACCCTGGACGTGATATAGTGCTTTCAGCCTTCTCTCGTCAAACAGCATGAGTTCTTCAAATCTACTCTGGTGCCAATCTACCTCAGCAATCTGGCACTCAGCCATTACCCGCAATGACGGAACCTCAACTTCGATAGGCAGAACAACCTCCATCCCATAGACCAAGGAATACGGAGTTGCCCCAGTAGAAGTTCGAATTGATGTCTGGTAGCCCCAAAGAGCGAACGACAGCTTATCTGGTCAGTCCCTGTAGGTTTCCATCATCTTCTGCAGAATGTGCTTGATGTTCTTGTTGGCGGCCTCAACTGCTTCATTGGTTTGTGGCCGATATGTAGATGACTTATGAAAAGCCACGTTGTATTTCTCCAACAAGTCGACCACCTCCTTCTTGAAGTGGGAACCATTATCCGAAATAATCTCATTCGGGACTCCATAGCGACATATGATGTTGTTCCTGATGAACTTAGCAACATGCGACACCTTCAACACCGCGTAAGATTGGGCCTCAACCCACTTCGTAAAGTAGTCTATCGCTACCAGAATATACTCATGCCCGTTGGAACCCTTCGGAGTGACTGCTTTAATCACATCGATCCCCTAGACTGAAAATGGCTATGGCGAAGTCATGTTATACAGCTTTGACGGCGGAATGTTCATGCGATTTGCATGGATCTGGCATTTGTGGCATCGCCGAACAAAACCAATGCAACCCTCCTCCATGGTTGATCAGTAATAACCCTGTCTGAGAATTTTCCGAGCTAGCATCACCCCGCTTATGTGCGTTCCACACTCTCCTCCGTGGATAGCCTCCATCAGGTGCTTGGACTCTTCAGCATCGACACACAGTTTATGCATCCCAAGATGACCCCCGCTTGTACAGTTTACCCCTGCATATGATGAACTGAGCAGCCATTCTTCGAATTGCCCTCTTATCTTTGGCATTTGCCCCTGGTGGATAAGCCTCATTTTCTAAGAAGTTCCAGATGTCATAATACCAGGGGTTCTGATCTTTTACCTCATCTATGACAACAATCAGCTCGTAGACCGGCACGAATTTCTGTTCAATGATGATTAGACGCATCCGGACTGCAAAAGGGATGTCTATCATAGAAGATAGAGTTGCTAATGAATCAGTGAACCTGTTGTTCTCTCTTAACAGATGAGCGAAGTTCAGTTTTTCAAACTGAGGAATCAGAACGTCCAAGGTCTGGTGATAGATTTTCATTCTTTCTTCTTTAAGTTTCTAATCTCCTTTTGCTTGAGATATAACCAGGTTCGAGTCCCCGATGACGTCCAACCGCTTTGCCCTTAATTCCACGGCAGCTTCTAGTCTAGCAATACATGCCTCATATTCTGCTTCATTATTCGATACCTTGAACCGGAGTTTGAAGGCTAAGGGTATGCGGGAATTGTCGGGTGCTATCAGCAACACCTCTATCCCATACCCGTATTGGTTTGATGCTCCGTCAAAGTACACAGTCCATGTTTCTTCTTCAACATGCAGAATGGCCTCATCTGGGAACAGATATTCTACTGCTTCATCCCTATCCACTGGGTGATCGGCTAGGAACTCCGCTACCACTCTCCCTTTCACTGACTTGCGCGTCATGTACTTCAGATCAAATTCGAAGAGAAGAAGTAACTAACGAGCTAGCCTAGCCGTAAGTGCTGGTTTCTCGAAGAGATATTTGATAGGATCTAATCTTGAAACCAGTATTACAG
This sequence comes from Camellia granthamiana, assembly GCA_036172215.1. Taxonomy (NCBI): domain Eukaryota; kingdom Viridiplantae; phylum Streptophyta; class Magnoliopsida; order Ericales; family Theaceae; genus Camellia; species Camellia granthamiana. The sequence goes on from CM069911.1 coordinate 48,089,918, forward strand.
AGTGAGCTAACAGGTAGTGCCTCAACTTCCTGGTAGCCCATACCAAGTCCAGACAAGCCTTCTCCAACGGAGTGTAACGGGTTTCGTATTCCAGCATTTTCTTGCTCAAGTAATAGATAGCCTTCTCCACTTTGTCCTCAGACTCCTGTGCAAGCATGCAGCCCATTGTTGTTTCGGTCACTGATAGATACAATATCAACGGTTTCCCCGGCTCTGGCGGTGACAAAACGGGTGGGTTCTGTAGATACTGCTTGATTTGCTCAAAAGCAACTTGGCATCGATCATCCCACTGGAATTTCTTTCCTTTCTTTAGGAGACCAAACAGTGGTTCACAAGTTAAGGTTAATTTTGCAATAAACCGTCTTATGAATTGCACTTTACCCAGAAAGCCTCGCACCTCATTTTGAGTCCTTGGTGGTGGCATTTCTAAGATGGCCTTAATCTTGGAAGGGTTGACCTCGATGCCCCTTTGTGTGAGCAAGAACCCCAGCATTTTCCCTGCTGTGACACCAAAAGTACATTTCTGAGGATTCAGTCGCAACCGATACTCTCTAATCCGTTGGAAAAATTTCTTCAAGGCGGTGTAGTGGCCCTCTCTTTCCATGGACTTGACAATCATGTCATCCACGTACACCTCCACCTCTTTGTAGATCATATCGTGCAAGATCAGGGTCACAGCCCGTTGATATGTAGCCCCAGCATTCTTCAAACCAAACGGCATCGCCCTATAGCAGTAAGTTTCCCACGGGGTAGTGAAAGCAGTCTTCTCCCTGTCTTCAGGTGCCATCAAAATCTGATTGTAGCCTGAAAACCCATCCGTGAATGAGAGCAGCGGATGCCCAGCAGTGAAATCCACTAATTCGTCGATATGCGACAGAGGAAAGTCGTCATTTGGACTGGCTTTGTTCAGATCTCTAAAGTCTACACATACTCGAATTCTGTCGTCCTTCTTCGGCACCGGAACTATATTGGCCAGCCAAGTTGGATACTTAGATACTAACAGGAACCCTGCGTCGATCTACTTGGTGACCTCTTCTTTGATTTTCAGAGCCCAATCCGGGCAAATCCTTCAAAGCTTCTGCTTGACAGGTTGGTGGGTCAAAGAGGGATCCGGTGCTGTATAATCTCAGGACCGATTCTAGGCATGTCTTTGTAGGACCACGCAAAAACATCTTTGAAATCTTTTAATAAAGCGACCAAGCGCTCGCGTTCCTCAAAAGACAACGTGAACCCGATCTGGACCAGCCGCGGGTCCTTCTCAGTAACAACATTAATCCAGGTGATTTCATCAACCAAAGGTTTTACAAACCTCTCCGGCTCTTGATCAATCAAACGTTTCAAAACCGGAGGAATTTCTTCCTAGTCGTTTTCATCAAAATTTTGAAAGTCCTGATTAACGCAATAAACTAAAGGCACTGAAAAGTAAGTGAAAAACACTGCCGTTTCATTCAGATCTTCTGGCACAACTGGCTCAAAGGCAGAAACAGACGCAAAGGGGTGAAAATCACTGTTGTTTCATTCAAATCTTCTGGCGCAACTGGCTCAATGGCAGAAACAGTACAAAAGACAAACACAAAACAAGCAAGTGATGTACGAGGTAACACCCCCGAATCACCTGACTCTAACACAATAAGACTGACTCGATACAACAAGACAGACTCAACTGACTCAGTATAAGAAGACTGACTCAATACAACACAACAAAACTGACCCAACACCCAAGTCAGAAAGTACAAAAATAACATTCACAAATTGCGCAAAACAGTGCGTGCCATTCCCACGTCTGAAGTAAATCGAGCGCCATCAGCAGGTGATTCATCCCCCGATCATATAATCACATTATCCCCCAAGTTCACTGACCCAGTGCTGATAGACTTTGCAGAGCCTGGTGCGATGATGACCTTGTTATCAATCAAATCTTGTATTTCTTGGCGAAGACGAAAACAAAGGTCAGTGTCATAACCGGTTTGTTGATGAAAGGCACAATACTTCGCCAGGTTATGTGAGGGAGGGAGGTTATTTGGTAATGGCCACGGCACCAGGGGCTTCAGATGCCCTTGTCCAACGAGGATTTGGAGAGCTTTGGACAAAGTCATGTAGAGGGGATGGAAGACCCTCTGACCTCAGGGTTGGTACTTTGAGGTTTGTGGAGTTTTACTGGATGCACCAGCAAAGGGATTGGTAGGCACTGACTGGGTTTGCTAATCTCTTCTGAGTGCAGGATTAGAGCTGAAAGGAACGTTCCTGGTATGACGGCCCTTCTCCCAGCTTGCCCCTTGATTCAGAATGTTCTTGCCGCGAGTAGCAAAAGTGTCATCCACAGTTTTTGCAACAACTGCAACCACTTGCTGTTTGTTCAGCCCTTCGGCTTTCAAAGCCTCAACAGCCCACTGAAGGTGTTCATGGGGACCAATGCCTACCCCTACCTTGTTCTTACCATCTGTCTCCACTTTGCCAAGGGATTGGCCTTCTTCCAATGCAACTCGTCCCAAGGTTGGGGAGCTTTTTGGCGTGAAACTTCTAGCATGTGATGTGGTCGATGATGGAGCCAATATCCCAGAGGCCAGATCTACCACAGTTCTCTGAAGATCTTCAATCATCCTCATCAGCTCAGAAGTAGTGGGTTCATGGGTTTGAGATGATTGGGCCTTGAGTGCATCTATCTTACACAAGTCCAGGCTCTCTGGAATGAGCACCTCAAGCTTAGGTAAATGAGCTGGGGTGATGTATATGCTGGGGTTGTAGGTTGATGGTAGTGTATGGATGAGGTTGAGATAGGCAGGAGATATTTGGTCATTGGGGTCTTGAGGTGGAGTTATCGTCCGATTGTCGATCAGATTTTGGAACTCATAACGAAGGCGGTAGTAACAATCAGTGCCATGACCGCGCTGTTGATGATTCACGCAGTATTTGGTGGGGTTATGTCTGGCAAGGAGTGGGTCAGGCAAAGGTTGAGGATCAAGGGGTTTGAGATACCCTCTTTCCATCAAGACTTTTAGTGCGCTGGTTAGGCTCATATAGAGGGGAGTGAAAGTTCTGCCCGGAGCTCGAGTCAGGTCGGCTGTTTGTGGGTTGGCATTGGCAAAAGGGGTGGCTGTGGCAACTGTATTGATTTCAGTGGGTTTGGGAATAGCGCTACTACCAGCATTGGTACTCCCTGAAATCACCCTCTTTATCGGTTCACTTGTTTTGAGAATAATCCCTGTGTTGAACGCATTCTCGATCTGAACCCCCAGTTCATGCAAACTTTTGAAAGTGGATAGTGGAATGACTATTAACTTTTGCAACATATCAGGCTCAAGGTTACGCACCATTATCTGCACTTGGTCCCTCTCAGAAGGCCGATTTGTCATCTGTGCTACCTTTGTTCTCCACCTTGCAACAAATTTTACAAAAGACTCTGTAGGATTCTGATGGGTTGCTTCAAGCTCTTGGGTGGTCATTTCAACTTGGGTATTGTAAGAGTTCTGATCGACAAAGGCCTTAGCCAACTCTTCCCAGTTTTGCTTCACTGCATCCTCCAACTTGGCGTACCAAGTAGCTGCTACACTCGACAGGGTTCTTCCATACAGAGAGAGTTTCTGTGGCTTAGTCAGACCCATTGGTTTCAGGACATCCAAGAAAAGCCGGATGTGTACCATAGGATCTCCAGACCCATCGAAATGGTCAATGTGTGGCATTCTGAATCTGTCTGGGAGTCGTACGGCAGCCTCGATGTACCCATCCTCAATGTTGGGAATGGAGTTAAGGTCCTGTGCCTTTATGAATTGCTTCTTAAGGTTAGCAATTTTTAATGAGGTCGGGTCAAGATCATTAAAACCAAAAGGATAAAGCCTCTCATTAGGCTGCACCAGGGGTTTGAAAACTCGAGCTTCAGCCAACCCTTCTTGGGGATCCGGACCATGCGAACCTTCAGCTGGCGGAAATGGGTTAAAGTTCGGCTGGGGTCCCGAGACTGGATGTGTGGTAGGTGCCCTAGATGGGCATTGCATTTCAGCATTGGTCTCATCCTGCATGGCAGTTCCTTGATTTAATGCTGCTATCATAGCCATAACTTCTTCCGAACCCTGTGCCATCACGGGTCTGCTGAGTTGAACAGAGGTGATGTGACTGGTGACTATCGGATTTGTTGAATTGATGAGCCCTGACTGGCCTTTCTTTGACTTGCCTCAGCGAAGGAAACACTGGTCGCCCTTGAACTGAATCTTTGACCTGACAAAGTCTATCAACACAAGTCCAATGTACCCGGGGGATATTGGAGCCTTCTGAAGCTATAGTTCCAGGACTACCTAGCAAAAGAGAAAGCAGACAACATCTCAGCCTGGTTTCACTAGAACAGATATGAGCATAGCTGAATGACTGTGCTCTCTACTAAATTCCCCTCCAAAATCAGATACCAACTTGGCAACTGATATGCACATCCCTGTACAGTTTCACTGTAAAGCCACTGTAAAGCACATACCAGTTAATTGAGAGGCAAAACACCCCTATGATGGGGTAGGGTTACCCTATCCTAGTTTCGTCAGGAGCTAAGGGTTCACCACGCAAACATGCGGTTTCAAGCAATCCTGCAATCGGGTAAGCAACCTATCCTAGTTTGGAATGGTCTCTATGGCTTTCGATATGCAACTAGGTCGAATGGTCAAAAAGGGTGCCTCGATAAAACCGAGGTTTGTGTTCCCATCGTGGCAGAGCCCGTAACCGGTCAGCCTTATGGCACGCTTTTCCAAGCAAGCCTCCGGCAAACTGTTCAGGAATAACAGACGGCAAACACTGTGACTTAAGCACACCAATGCAAATGCAATGCAAAGAAACACATAAGTGTAGAGAAAACAACATATCATGCGTTCAAGTCAAGTTCTCTAAATCCCCAGCAGAGTCGCCAGAAACTGTAGACCAGCCCAAACTCTCTCTGCGCACCCCCCTTTCGGAGAGGGCGCGAATTGGGTTCTAGCTACTACAGTTCGGACTCCTATCACGGTTCTGAATCTAATCTCACAATGTGCAATGTGAGACTGATAAACACCAAAGAGTCCAAATCCGGCAAATCATTTTGGAAAATCGATTTTGAATGAAAAGCCGCCAAGCATGGACTGCTTTGCCAAATTACAGAGTCGCCGCCTAAATATTTTATGTTTGGGAAATTTAGAAAACCCTGACTCGTGCCAAAGGCCACGTGTCCATCATCACCAAAGTTGCCTCGGCTCGGGAACTTGGGTACAAGAGGGGAAGGTCCTGAAATGAGCACCCCCGCTCGCCCGATCAATGGATCGGCCTCTACTAAGCATGATATGTTGTTTCATAAACACATGTGTTCTTATTCCGGTTATTAGCTAGCTTTACTATGTGATGCGCACAACATACAAGTATAGGCTTAATCATGAGAATTGGAACAAAACAACTCATGTTTGTTTTTGAAAATGGTTTGAAAGTGCTACTCGCAAGTAGGCTAAAGCGCGGATTTGCCACCCTCAAGTGGGCTTAAAACGTGATTTTGCCACATCAAGTGGGCTTAAAACTCACAATCGTTGAATTGTTCCAATTCAAGTAATTGAGCCTTCATCCACAGGCATTCATGCAGTTAATCATTTAAGCAAATAGCCTCATGGCAAGCATGCTATCATGGCAACACTTACACACATGCAAAATGCTAAAGCATGAACACTTACAGTGTACTCCAAGCTAAAACAGAAGCTAATTAGAAATCAATGCATGATCCTAACTATGTTAGATGCCTAATGCAACACATGCAAAATGCAACTAAATAGGTTCGGCTATCTACGATGGCATATGAGTTACAATACTTGATAACATGTATTCAAATAGGTATTGAAATACAATGCAGTTTGAATGATGCGCCGAGCCCGGTGCATGCAAAACAAATGAATGATGCAAACATGCAAAGCATAAGGTATGCTAATTGAAATATGCCCTAAACTAACCAGCAAAAGCTGATAAGTAAAAGGGAGAAAGAAATGGGGTTGGAAGACATGCACACACACATGCACCCTTATTACAACATATATGCCCTCTCGATGGAGGGTTCGAATGAATAATAGCTAACTAGCTACGCTAATTAAGCTAATTATTACAAACCAACTAATTAACTAACCATTCTAGCTAATTAATTATTACAAACCGAATTGAAAACTAGTTATGATAAGCTAATTAGTTACAAACCGAATTAATTAATCAAACATTTAATTAATTAATTACCATAAAGACTAAGCTAACTAGCTAATTAGCTAAGCAATTTAAATGAACGGCCTCGGGAAGCGAGGGATGCATGCATGCTCGGTTGCTCCGCTTCCTCCCGAAAGTCCGTTACTTTGCCACTGGTTGCCTCTATTTGCATTTGCCTTGATTCCTGAACACCGAACCAATCTCCAGGCTATTTCTGCTCCAAAACCAGAACAACTTCTGACCACCTCTTAGCCTGAGAACTGTCGGCCACTTGCTCTGGTTGGTCGGCCACTTGCTTCTGCATTCTCCAATTTTGATACAAATAGGGAACAACAGAGGCAAAGCAAGGTCTTTGCAGGATATGTGTGTACAACCACCCTCTTTATCATTTCTCAAGCTCAAAGGAGTGTGGTACTCGACTCTCGGGCCACCAACCGAGCATCGCAATGCACGGTGGCCGAGAAGCCAAGTTTTACAAGTCAATGAATGCACAAATAGACTCGATGAGCCTCCACCCTGTCATGCACGATCAAGGGTGTCGGTGACTAAGAAATGAGACACGTTTCATCACTTTGAGTATGAAATGCCCCTCGTTTCTCGTGTTTAGATTAATGTCTGATCCAAACACATGCAATGCAGCACAAACATGTTATCTTGTCATGTTTTACTTCGATTCATTTTGTTTACTCGTTTTGGATTACCGATAAGTCCTTTAATCGGTTAAGTCCAAAAGTGAGAAGTCCTCTAATTGGAAAGACGGACCAAGCCACAAGCATTTTGAGCATGAAAGAAGCAGCATGCCATTGGTTAGTAGAAACCCTCAAGAGAAGGCTAAAACCATTAGGCATGAACGCCTCAATTTCATGCTTAAACCAACAAAGGGCTTAAGACCACTTTCGAAAGTGATATAACAAATGAAAGATGGAATACAATAGCACATATTCCAGCGCTGAAACAGGATGCTAAATGACATCAAAGCATGAAAATGTTGCATGCAAGACATGCTCGGAGTAGAAAGCATTGAAGCTAGCAAAGAGCATAACACTAGAACCATGCAACACCATGCTCAAAGGACTAATCCAACCCCAAATAGACCTCATGCATGCCAAAACAGTAGCTAAAATGGGCTGAAATGATAGCATGAAAAGCAAGAAAACGCATGCTCAAATGGTGGCTCGCAAGCGAGGCGCAAAGCATAACCCTTAAGAGCACTTAAAGAATGATTCGATTAGAAGCATGGCAAAGATATAAGCTCTGAAATTACATACCAAATGATGCCATATCACACAAACATCACAAATAAGCCATGCTAGGGGTCTCAAAACACAAGACTAGCAAAGCCAACTATGCCATAGCTATACAAAACAAGCCCCAAGAGGCCAAGACCACTCAAAACAGTCCTAAAGTATGTCAAAACAATGCCTAAAACATGTTGAAGTGTAGCCAAAATAAGCTAGAATGATAAGCCAAATCACCAAGTACACTAGGTTAATAAGCATGATTGCACTACAAATGCAAAAACCAAACAAGAGGTGGGCCAACCAACCAAAATCAGAGCCAAAGCATGTTAAATAATGGCCAAAAACATGCTAGAGTGGAGCCAATACATGCTAGAATTATAGACTAAGACATGAAGCATGTTAGGCTAGCAAGTAGGATTACACTACAAGTGTATAAAGCATGCAAGAGGTGACCAAACCAACCAAAAATAGAGTTAAAACATGCTAAAATAAGACCAAAATCATGTTAATATGGAGCCCCAAAAGGGTAGAAAAACATGCCAAAGAGTGAGGCCATCAAAACATGCAAACAAGGTGCAAAGGGGGGGAACCACCCCCACCTATTTTGGGTCCCAAAACTCACTTCCTACCACTGAAATTCCTGTGGAATTCAGTGGTTAAAAGGCCAAGAAAAGGTGATCTCAAAGGCTTTAAAACATGGTTCAAAGCGAAGCAAAACAAGCCACAAAAGGGGGTAGACCACCCATAACTCAAACAAGGCCAAGAAAAGGTGATCTCAACACATGCAAACAAGGTGCAAAGGGGGGGAACCACCCCCACCTATTTTGGGTCCCAAAACTCACTTCCTACCAATGAAATTCCTGTGGAATTCAGTGGTTAAAAGGCCAAGAAAAGGTGATCTCAAAGGCTTTAAAACATGGCTCAAAGCGAAGCAAAACAAGCCACAAAAGGGGGTAGACCACCCCTAACTCAAAGAAGGCCTCAAACAACCATTTTTAACACTTAAAAACAAAGGTTTTTGTAGTTGAAAGCTAGGCCTAAAACAGCATGAAAAGGTGGCCAAACACTTGATCAAAATAAAGCTTAAAGAGGGAAGACACTCACCCTTGAAGCACAATTTTAAAATCAGCAACTTCTGAGCCAAAACCAGTCTTTAAGAGTTCAAATGAGACCTCCAAGCACCTTAGCTTCAAGGTAGAGGTGTTTGATCAAGAGTCCCTTTGCAAATGCACCAAGAATTCCCACTTTCAAACCCTTTGAAGCACAAAAATATATATATAGAGAGAGAGAGAGAGAATTCTAGAGAGAGAGTAGATTTTTTTGGTCTAAAAAAAATCTGAACCCCCAAAGAAGGGAGAGGCACCTCCCTTTTTATAGAAATGCAAGCAAGAGCTTGCTTGAATCCGTGTAGGGAGGATGCATTCAGTGACCAACAGCTAGCACAGTTGGCACCAAAAATATCTACAAAAATAGAAAAAAGGCCGTAGGCCACTTCCACTAGCCTACCGGCCACTTCAAGTGGCCTACAAGAGGGAAAAGTGGCCTACAACTGCCAAAAGTGGCCGACAGGCCCTCCCCTCCCTCTAGGCAAGAGGCAACAAGGTATGGTCCAAAAACAAACCAAAAAGAAGAGAGCTAAGAGGCCCCAAGCTGAGGCACTCAGCCGAAAGCTCCTAAAACTAGCCTACTGGCCACCGTAAGTGGCCTATAAGAGGGAAAAGTAGCCTACAGCTACAAAAAGTAGCCTACAGGCCTCTCTCTCCCTCCAGACAAAGACACCAAGGTCTGGTCCAAAAACCAGGCCAAAACACAGAGGGTTTAGAGGCTTAAAGACAAGGCGCACGGCTGTGATCTTCGGGCACTCAAAACGAGCACAAACATGCATAATCATCGTGCACACAAACGATGACGTCTAAGTCTTAAGGTCGGTCAAAAATGGGGTGTCTGCACATGGGTGTGCTTTGATCTGAGGAAATTTGAACTCCGTGTAATTTGGATTCATGCATCTAATTTCCTCTCTGGTTGGTGTCCCCAATATCTATAACAAAACCACCCAAAATAATAATAATAATAATAATAATTATTATTATTATAATAATAATAATAATAATAAGAGAATGCACCAAATAAATATTAGAATATAAAAGTTTATAAAAATAAATTACTTAGAACCTTAATTATTTCCACCAGCAGATCAACCCCACTTTCTCCAGGAAACAGAGGCTGCACATCAAACCACATTCAATACGCATCAGGACCGGCCCCATAACATGTTTCGAAATAAATGAAGTTTAGTAACAACAATCTTATGGTTATACGTGGGTTTTATTTAACATAGATATATATATACTGCTTAGTCCGAAACCCTATAAATTAATCAACAAATTTCAAAATTTCAAAAAAGCACAGTAAAATAAAAATTGTTATAAAGCTACAGAAAGAAATGCAAGGCCAATGCAAAAGAAAAATATCTTAAAGAATGATATACAAATGGGTATAATTGAAGAAGCATGGTAGGCATTCATCTAAATGCATATACCACATTCAAAAAGTGTGAGAATAAATAATCAACAAACAGTAATCAAAACCAATTATTACTAAGCAAATATTTCATTAACGGGTGCCGTAGTATACTACATACAAGTCCCTATCCTGATTTCTTGCGGGGTAAAGTGGCATCTTTCACATCAAATTTAAAGCTTAACAAAAGTGCTGACTGTCAATGCTCCAGAAAACAAACTCAAATATACACTCACCTGGCCTAGAAGTAGCTTGGCCAAAACACAACCAGTAGACCACATATCAATTGCAGTTGTGTACTCTGTAGCCCCAAATATCAATTCTGGAGCCCTATAATACCGTGAGCAAATATATGATATGTTGGGTTCACTAGGCACCTACAACGGGAAAATAAATTTCAAAGATTGCCATACATTAAAAAACATGAAATTCCATGAATAAAGACCTACCAACATCTTTGCACTTCCAAAATCGAACAACTTTAGCTGATGACTATGGGGATTAACCTGTAACAAGCATCAAAACCTCAGAAATAAGTTATAGTATCTAACACACATGAGTTCCAAACCTTTTCCTGATGGAAAAGAAGTTCCAACACCCTAGCACCAACAACATAGCCTGCATCCTCCAACCTGCCCCAATCCAACAACATTAGAGAACACCCACACTGGAATGTATGATCCAATACAAATCAATTACGCAGTAACTTAATTAAAATATAACCATCAGCTACTAAACAAGTTTGTTATAGAGTAAACCAATGTATGGAACTACTTCAAATTATTAACATTAAACAGACGCAAGTGGTCTCCATAATTCAACTAAATTATATAAAAACATGGGACGCCCACAGTGGTCAGAATCACAAGAAGCAAAAGTAGCATATTATGGCTCTTTCAAAAGTAGCAGAGAGCAACATACAATACAATATAGTGTAGCCCAACACAGGAGCAACGTGTAAATAGATTGCAAGCTACAAGAACTAGCCTTAACCAATCTTAACCAGTCCAACATAGGAGCAACATATAAACAAATTGCAAGCTACAAAAACCAGTCTTAAACAGCCCAACACATGAGCAAACAAAAAGAAACCCATCATACAAAAAGACCATCATAGAGTAGATGCCACATTCAAATATGACCTTCCTATAGCAAGGAAACCCACTCCATCTTGTCATTCTCATCTAAACTGAAGAACAAGTCAACTTTGTCTTCATCTTTCACTATCATAGATGCTGCCATCAATCTTTGGGTATTACTCATTGGCAACTTCAGAAGTTCTGCATTAACCAACCTCCTTTGTTGGGATAGGTCATGTGAATATCCTATCCTATGAGCAATCTCCACCATCGTAGTATTAGTATTCTCAATGAAAGATCCAAGATTTTTTGCCATCTTTGATAGTTCACTAGGAATCTCCTCAGCAGGCCAAGCCCCTTTTTTCCCAGTTTTAGTAGAGTCAACACGGTTAGGAACATTACATGTAGTAGACATTGAGTAGTCTGTATCACCCATGTTCATACTAAACTGTTCAACAGGAGACTATTCTCCTTCTTCTGTAGTTGCATTTGCATCCTCTTTTTCCATGGCTGCAACTGCATCAGCAGGATCAGCAGGATCCTCAGCCAGTTCACCAGTCGCCCTATCCTTTCCAAATAGAATAAGCCAATCTTCATAGAATGGGAATGGCCTGTTTCACATCCCCTTTGCATCCGCTACCCTCTACACAAGTGATTATCCAATTATTAAAAAGAATAGATTGATTTATAAGTAAAGAGTCATGCAAATAACAACACAAAAATAAGATTTACCCTGACATAGTTCTGCCATACGTCGTCACTATCAACAAGCACCATCTTTTGTTCATCATCCCAACCAAAACCACTTATCTTTAACATATCTTGAAGAGTGTTACATTGTTTCCTCCACAACTTAATCTTCGAGTCGATGTGAGGAGTGGCTCGAAGATCAGTTCCAGGAAATGTACTTAAGATCTTCTTCTCACATTCATTGTAGAAGCTGCCCTAAACTGATTATTATCAAGCTTCCACCTGGGATTACTTGCGGTTACATCCTTCATGGTTGTAATGAGGAAGAGTTCCTCACGGTGATTCCAAAACCTTCAAGGTTTCCCGCTCTTACGAGAACTAGTGGTACTTGTGTCATCCATTCCTATATATATGTATGTTATAAGTTTAAATCCTAACACACATGTCAATCATAAATAACAAATCAACTTACACAATATTTGTTACAAATACCACACAAAAATTAAACAAATATGGTTCGAATTACATGCCATAATAAACTCTCACTATTACATAAGAATCATCATACAACACTAATTTATTGACCTCTGCTTGCTTGTCATTCATTAAACATTTGGGTTGCCAAGGTAGTTCTCCATTCACTCCATTGATTAGATGCTTCAACAGCATCAATCATTTTATCTCCTAATTCAGTAGTTGGAGGAGGAGGATTCATTTCCTCATTCTCATCATCATCAAGATCCATAGGCATTTCACATTATATGAGATTGTGGAGAAGGCAACATGCAGTGATAATACGAAATTGAGTCTTGATTTGGAAAGTAAGATTAAGTCCTCAATATTGCCCACCTTATTTTAAGTAGCCCAAAATACCTATCAATGATGTTATGAGCAGACGAGTGCCTCATGTTAAAAAACTCTTGTGGAGTTGTTGGGGCACCCCCTTCTCTCTATGTGGAAAGATGGTAACGCTATCCTCTATATGGTGCAAGAAAACCCTCCCCATTTGTGTAACCCGCATCTACGAGATAGTAGTGGCCGGTAATTATGTAACATGGTTTCACTATGTATGTAACAAAATAATTGTTTAATATAGATATAGTGTACTTATATATATAGCAATATATAATTTTCATACCGGTAGGGACTTTCAACCCATTGGGTCTACTGACAACATTTCTAAGTACCCTAGAGTCAGAAGCAGATCTTTCCCATCCAGGCAAGACATATACGAATTGCATGTCTTGGGAGCACACACCCAATACATTTGTGGCAATTTCTCCATTTCTTGTTCTATTCCTTGGTTTGTCTATTGCAGAGGCAAGAACCTTAACATAGGTTCCATCTAAAGCACCAAGACAATTCTAAAAATAAAATAATATTATAAAATTAATATAGGCAATACAAAAATATAATATGTTAATTAAGCAAAGTTGTAAATATATTGTACCTGAAAACAACTCCACCTATCATCTGTACAATTAGCAGTTTTTGGTTCAGGCTTCTTAAGGAGGAGATCATGGAGGTGCAACACAGCCTTGAGAACATTATTGAAGTGCTTACTAATTGTTTGACAACTCCACATGAAATTAAATTTAATTTTGCGGTTCTTAGTATGATGTGCAAGCACATTCAAAAATATTGCTACTTGCTCCTCTAAGATGACATTCTTTGAATCAAACAATCCAACACTTCGCACCAACCCACATAAAAGCATAAAAGTACACTAATTCATCCGAAGTTGGTCATGACAATTTATGTCACTATCGTTGACCAATCTATTCAAATGGTCAATTTGTTTTCCATAGGGGCGAGGTGATCTAGGTAGTTGCAACCTAATTTCTTTCTTCTTGAATGCAACATGTAAAATCACTATATACATAGCACATGCATAATTAATGGATGAAACAACATGTTGCAAGGCTACAAATTCCTCTATCAGGTCCTTTCTCCCTTTCTTAGTGGCATAATTATCCATCTACAAAAACTGAATAAACAATAAGTGGCTAAAATCAGCACAAAAAGTAAAACAAATAATAGAAACTGTTGACTGCCATAAAACAAAGTGTAAAGGCCAAAAAGCCACGTAGAGAAAAAGATTCAATGAAAAACAAAGGAAAGAACTACGCAAAAAATTACCAAGTGGAACATTGTTCAAATTTTTTCATACCACATGTTAACAATGTGAAAGTAGGATTAATTTCCTATAGAAAAGAAATAGAAAAGACATCAAAGAAAATGAAAGATATTTATTTTCAATGGAAATCCAACTTAAACATTTAGTTATAATACACAATCTTTGACTACAACAGATGCCATTAAAACACTAGTGCAAAAATATATGAAAAAGCACTTGAATAGGTAAATATGTTCCTTGCTTTTACTCAAGAAAAAAAGGGGCAGTTTCTTACAAGAATGGTCCTTTTTTTTACAAGAATGATACAAACCCATTATTTGAATATTCCATTCTGATACTCTTTTATTAGTTGTATTAGAATGAGGAAAACATGGTATGTGTGTAGTTCATTTCATGAGAAACACATTCCATAATGTTAAAGTTTGAAATTATGTAATTAAATTTGAAACTTTCAATGACTATTAATTTAATCATTAGTCACTGACCTCTTCCCTGGAGAAGGCAATAACCTAATTGTGCTCTTGTCAATTTAGGATTTCAGGGTGTTGGCAGGGCAATAACCTAATTGTGAGTACATTGACATTTACCATACTTGATACATATTCATATCCATATCCATACTCATTGGTAGGCTTGGATATGTTATATGGCACTAAGATGACAAAATGCAACTTCCCTTTCCTAACATATTTTGTTAATCAGAGCAACTTTCTCATTAGGACCCCACTGGCCAGACGTGAAACATATAAGACTTTAACTTAACCAACATTCTTTATTTTCTATACAACTTTCTATTATTTCCATGTTTTGAAAAAATGGTGTACACTTGCTAAGAGCTTATTTATGTTCCCTGGAAACCATGGGACACAGTTTCTTTATTGGTTGCTATTAGTGATTGTGATGCATATGGAGTTACTAGGAGAACCAAGAGCTGGAGGATCGCCCACAGTATCAATGGTGGCTGCTATCAAGAAGTAGCAAAAATTTGAGCCTCAAAAGGCCCTTGAAACTTGGAGAAAGTTATCAGAGGCAAATTCAGCACTTGAAATCCAACTCAATAAGTTAAGCACAATGGCAAAAGAACATTGGGATTCATATAAATCCACTATCAACAACTGCAGCATGCATAGGTCAGAAAAGGTAATTTTGAAACTTTTTATACAAGTACCCACTAAAGAGGTGGAGGTATATGAATTTTTGCTGATGTTGTCACATATTAAATTTTTTTAAGACAAGAATATTAATGGAAAAGGATCTAGACAGCTTTTTTTCTTATCTCTTTTGATAAGTCATCTAAACAGCCAGTTAATTAAAGAGGATTTCCATATTTTCATCATAAAAAATTTGGCCAGTTGGATGTCTGAACCAATCTTTTGACGGGTTTGATTATTATTGTGCAGATAAGAAAATCTATTGCAATTAAAAATTGAGTATTTGCTCATTACTTGGTTGCTGTACTTTTTCCATTAAAATAAAATTGCACATTGCTGTAGACCGCCCGGAACTCCACTCCGCGCGCCACGAGGGCGCAAATTGCTTTGTTCTTAGCTACTACAGTTCAGACTCGTGTCACGGTTCTGAATCTAATCTCACAAAGTGCAATGTGAGACCGACAAATCACCAAAGAGTCCAAATCCGACAAATCGTTTTGGAAAACTGATTTTTATAAAGAAGTACCAAACATGGACTGCTTTGCCAGATACAGAGTTGCCACCTAGGTATTTTATTTTGGGGAAATTTAGGAAACCTTGACTCGTGCCTAAGGCCATGTGTCCGTCATCACCAAAGTTGCCTTGGCTCGGGAACTTGGGTACGAGAGGGGAAGGTCATGCAATGAGCACTCTCGCTCGCCCGATCAAAGGATTGGCCTTTACTAATATGATATTTTGTTTTTGAAAACACACGTGTTCTTATTCCGGTTTATTAACCTATAATTACTATGTGATACGCACAGCATACAAGTATAAACTAGATTGCCTAAGTTAGAACAAAACATTTCATGTTCGTTTGTCTGAAAATGGTTTAGAGGTGCTACTCGCAAGTAGGCTAAGACGTGAATTTTGCCACCCTCAAGTGGGCTTGGAAAATATGATTTTGCCACTCTCAAGTGGGCTTAAAACACACAGTTTGATGAATTGTCCCAATTCAAGCAATCCAACCTTCGCCCATAGACATTCAAGCAGTTAATCACTTAAGCAGTTAGCCTCATGGCAAGCATGCTAACATGGCAATCACTCACACTCATGCAAGGATGCTAAAACGTAAACACTCACAGTGTACTCCGAGCCAAAACAGAGAACTAGTTAGAAATCATGCATGATCCTAGTTCATGTTAAGATGGCTAATGCAACACATGCAAAAATGCAACTAAAATAGGCTCGGCTATTCTAAAAAGTCATATGAAATGTAACTTGATAACATGTTGTTGAACACGTATTCAAGTAAATGTATTGAAATACAATGCAGTTAGTATGATGCGCCGAGCCCAGTGCATGCAAGACAGATGAATGGATGCACGCATGCGAAGCATAAGGATGCTAATTGAAACATGCCCTAAAACTAACCATCGTAAGCAGGTAAGTAAAAGGGGGAAAGAAATGGAGGTTAGAAAACATGCATCACACACACGCACGCTTATTACAACAGTTGGTCCTGTCGACGGAGGGTCCGAATAAGAAGCTAACTAGCTAATCTAAGCTAATTAAACTAATTATTACATCACAAAACTAATTAACTAACAAGATAACTAATTAAGTACAAAACGAAGCTAATTAACTAACAAGTTGACTAACTAGTTATTACAACACCAATAAGCAGCTAAACGCATTAACTACTTAAATACAGAACCAAAGCATAAACTAGCTAAGGAAAGCAGTAAAGAGAGGTCCTCGGGAAGAGGAGTGCATGCATGCTTGGTCGCCTCATTCGGAAATCCATCGCGATGCCCCAATTTGCCACTGTTTGCAACTGTTCTCAGAACCTTGCACAAAGCTCCACAAAGCTTCAACTCCACCATGGGAACCCGTAGGAACATGGCCGACCACTTTCTGGAGTTGCCAACCACCTGCCGACCACCTATCTTTGCTGCAGACCAGAAAAAGTGGTCGGCCAGCTAGTTTTCCTGGTCAGCCGACCAGTTTTTGTTGCACTTCTCCAATTTGCTGCAACAGAGAGCAAGAAAGGGCATGGCAATATATTTGCAAGATATGTGTGCATAACCACCCTCCCTATCATTTCATAAGCTCAAGGAAGTGTGGTTCTCGACCCTCGGGCCACCAATCATACATCTTGATGCATGATGGCCGAGAAGCCAAATTGCACAATTCAATGTAAAATGAATGCACAAATAAACAGATAAAGCCTTGACCTCTATCATGTATGATCAAGAGGGTGGGTGACATAGAATTGAGGCATGTTTCATCACTTCAAGTATGAAACGTCCCTCGTTTCTCGTGTTTGGACTAACACCTAATCCAAACAAATGCAAAGCAACTCAAGCATGCAAACATGTAATGCAACTCAAACATACTAAACACATTGTAATGCATGCATTCACAATGCAATGCAATATGAGGAACCTAATGGCATGCGTACACAATGCAATGCAACAACGTGGCATACTCAATGCAATGTAACATGGCATACACAATGCAAACAACAACATAGCATACACAATGCAATGTAACATGAGCATGCTATCAATGCTAATGGCATGCATACTCAATGCAAAGCAACATAAGCAACCTATCGATACTAATGGCATGCATACTCAATGCAAAGCAACATAAGCAACCTATCAATGCTAATGTCATGCATACTCAATGCAAAGCAACATAAGCATGCATATAACATGAAAACAAACATGCTCAATGAACTTGAACCAAAAATGGACAGACCTCAATCATGCCCAAATCAGTGACCATAATGCTAAGAAATGAAGACATGAAATGCAAGACAAAGCATACTCATGCATTGGCCTACCAACTAGGCCTAAGAGCACAACTCTCAAGAGTACTCAAGGAGTGACAAATGTGGAAGTGTAGCAACACTATAAGCACTGAAATCAAGTATGAAATGATGCCAAATCACTCAAACAATACAAGCATAGCATGCTAGGGTCTTTAAAGCATTAAAGCTAGCAAAGAGGACTATACAAGGGACATGCAATACATGGCATAAATGCATGAACCAACAATGGACAGAGCTCAAATGGGTCAAAACAAAGACCGAAGCATGCTGAGATGGGGGCTCAAATGTCTAAGCATGCATGCATACACACTAGGCCATAAGCAAGGCAACAATGCACAACCCTTAGAGGCACTCAAAGGGTGAAAGAAATGGAACATGGTAGTCCTATATACTCTGAAATAACATGGTAAATGATGCCAAATCATGTACATGAAACAAATAAAGCATGCTATGGTGCCCAAAGTTGAAACTAGCAAGGCACTTGCACTATAACTATGCAATACATGAAGCATATGGTCAAGGCAGCCCAAAATAGTCCTAGAGCATGTCAAAATGATGCTAAAACATATATGGAAAGAAGCCAAAGTAAGCTAACATGGTGAGCATGAAGCATGAAATATGCAAAGCCAAAAAGGGAGGATTACACTACACCTACTAAGACCAAACATGAGATGGCTTCGCCAAAAAAATCAGAGTTATATCATGACAAAATAACCCCTAAAACACACTGAGATGATAGCTCGCAAGCTTAGGTACGAAGGCATACACAATGGCTTATGTTTAAGGCATAAAGAACCAACCTTCCAAAGCATGGAAAGAGTGACAAATGTGAGTGTATGACCACACTACATGTACTGAAATCACATTTCAAATGATTCCAAATCATGAAAATAGTCCAAGCAATGCATGCTAATGGACTCAATACACAAAGTTAATAAGCAAGATTGAACCATGGCTATACAAAGCAATGCATGCATGACCAAAAAAACATAAATTAGAGCTTAAGCATGCTAAAATATGGACAAAAGCTTCTCACAGTTAAGCCAAAATCATGTTAGAATGATAGTCTAAAGCATGATACACATTAGGCTAGGAAATGGAATTGCACTACAAGTGCATGGAGCATGCATGGGGCCATCAAACCAACCCAAAATAGATCTAAGGCATGTTAAAACAACACTAAAAACCTACTGAGATGGACTCAAAACATGCTAAAAAGACATGCTACTTCATGAGGTACACAAAGCTAGTTTGCAAAATTTACACTACAAGTGTATAAGGCATGTATGAGGTGACCAAACCAAGTCAAAAAAGTGGTATGCCATGTCAAAATAACCCCAAATATATGCTAAGATGGAGCCAACATAAGCTTAACAAACATGCTCAAACATGAGGCAAATGAAGCAACCATCCAAGATACAAGGAGAGGGGATGACCCTCTCCTATTTGGTACCTCAAAACACCATTTCTACCACTGAAATTCCTCTAAGTTTTAGTGGTGAGAAGTCCAAAACAAGGTGGTCCCAATAACTTAAAAGGAAAGCACAAAACAAGGCCAAACAAGGCTCAAGAGGGGGTAGACCACCCCTAACACCAACAAGGTCTTAAACAAACATTTCAAGCATAAAAAATCAGACCTTTTTTCAGTAGAAAGTTAGGCCTAAAACAACATGCAAGTAGGGCCAAAAGCTTAATCAAGAACAAGGGATTAAGAGGTTAGAAGCTCACCCTTGTAGAACCACTTTAGAGCAACAAATCCAGCAGCTATTTTGGATCAAAACCAGTCCAAAAACTCCAAAACCAACCTCAAGGTACCTGAGCAACAAAAGGGTGGTGTTTCACTATGTGTTTGTGTGAAAAAGTGTGAAGAAACTACACTTGAAGGCACAAAAATGAAAGAGATGGAGAATTATAGAGATAGAGTGATATGTATAGCTCAAGCACCAAAATCTGAACCTAAGGCATGAGGGGGGAGGTTCTCTTTTATAGAGAACCAAAGGTTAAGCTTGTTGAGCAAGCTTAGGCCTTCAAGCCATCCCTCCATACGCGTGTATGGAGGATGGTTTCTGTGCCCTCCAGCTGTTACAGCTAGCTAGAAAATATCTCCAAAAAGGTGCTGGAAAGCTGCCGACCAGTTGAAGTGGTCGGCCAGCTACTTTTTTTGGTTTTCCAGAGGAAAAAGTGGTCTGCAAGAATGAAAAGTGGCCGACCAATGGCTACCAAGGCCAAAAAGTGGTTGGAAAGTTTCCAAATTGAAGCCCCAGAAGTCAGCTTTCCAAAGGCGCTAGCCTTACATCAAAATTCCAATTGTGCAAAAAGTTATGCATGTTTTGGTGAAGCCGCATAGTTTCGGTCCAACCAGATTGATGCCCTACTTCAACCAACCATATCTCCCCTGTCCAGACCTGGCTTTAGGAGATTCTTGAGTGCAAAATGAAGCCCCGAAAGTAAGCTTTCCAACGGTGGTGGCCTCATAGCTGAAATCCAAGTATGCAAATGAATAAGCCCGATTTAACGATGACTGTTCGACTCTCTCTTAACAGTTCATGCCCATTTTCTCCCCCAACTGGGTTTCTTCCCTCTTCTCTTCTTTTCTTCAACTCCAAACCCCTAAACAAGGTGTTTTGAAAGACTTTTTAGAGATTTCATCTCTCTTTCATTCATTTCCACTTTGTCCTTTGCTCGGTTTACCGAAAAGCGTAACATTTAACAAAACGCAAGCGTCGGAATATCGTAGGAACTTTTTCAAAAACTATTTTGAAAGAGAGGGTTTCAATATCTAAAATCTTTTGATCAAGATTGTTTTGGTCCAAAAGGGGTATGAAGTTGGGATTTGACTCTCTCCTTGCCGAAGAAATTGAACCTTTGCCCTGCACACCTTTCACCATCAAGTAAACCATCAGTAGTGCCCAAGTCTTAAGGGCGGTCAAAAATGTGGTGTCTACAATTGCCATCAATTACCAGCAATCAAAACCCCAAATGTGTAAAAAACATATCATTCAAACCCCAAATGCAAAAAAAAAAAAAAAAAAAAAACCCCAATTTGAAGCAGATGCAGCAGAACCCAATTTGAAACAAAACCCAATTCTAACCACTAAGCTAATAATAACTTGCTTAAAAAAAAAAAAAAAAAAAAAAAAAAAAAAAAAAAAAAAAATTACAGATACAGCAGATGCTTCACTGAATCTGAAGATTGAAAATCTGAAGATGAGAAAGAGCTAGGGCACACTGTGAAGAAGATAAGGGAGCTTCTTTTTGCCTCTCCTTCTTGCTGTTGTTGCTTCCAAGGATGAGTAGGGCAGACTAAATCTTTCAGATCGAAAATCTGATGAAGAAGATGAGAGCTTCTCTTTGTCTCTCCTTCCTCCTCCTGCTGTTTCTTCCAAGGATGAGCTAGGGCAACGATGGGTAAATAAGTAATCACCCCCCTAATACCAACAGACTAAATTTTCAATACCATGTGTTAGGGCAGACTATGAAACCTATATGCAAGGCCCATCTTCAAGCCTTCGGCTTATCAATCCGTTGTTGAACTCTACAAACAAACAGAATATTATGTGGACCCCACCACTATTCTAATCCCATTCCATCTCCACCACCCAAAACAAACGGGGCCTTATACTCCATTAAGTTCTAATGAAGATTTTTTAGACTTTCAAATCCCATTAAATTTTTAATAGTCAGAATTGCCCTTCAAACAATTATTGTTCATCATTTATGATTATCTATAAAGGAACATGATAATTTGACATTTATTTTGATTTTCAAAACTTCAAAATATGAACATTCAAATTGAAAGAACTAAAAAAAAATTATGTGCAAAAAAAAAAAAAAAAAAAAAAACTGAATTGTTTTTTGTGCAAAACTAAAAATTTTGTGTCTATAAAGGAGCATGATGATGGAACATTGATGTGCAAAATTGAAATAAATAAATAATTTTAAAAATAAAAAAAATTGATAATGTTCTCAGTTTTAAAACTGAAAAAGAATTGATAATGTTCTCGATTTTATTGGATTGTTGAATCAAATCAATAAGTAGAAGGACAAAAACATTTAATCTCATGGTTTGTTTTTTTTCATCAATTAGTCAAACAATTATCTAAAACATTACTATGCAAAATTGATAATATTCTTAGTTTTAAAAATTAGAAAAAACTGATAATATTCTCAGTTTTACTAAATAGGACTTATTGGTTCAAAAAATTCTAGATAGGATCTAATCTACCATAACATTTGTAAATAGGACTTTTAGGTAATTAACTCTAAAAAAAGTATTATTTGATTTGCGAGTTTTAAAATTCTAACTCTATTTTCACAATTTTTTGAATTTAAAAATTAAAAAAAAAATACACATAACATATTATCATCGATTCTTTCATTTATTGTTTTAATTGAATTCTTGATTAATATGGAAAAACTTTTGAATTTATTAATTTATGAACTTTTGAGGAATCTATTATTAATATTGTCTATATTTATATTCTCTATCTATAATTTTAAATTAAAGAAAAAAAACTTTATATAGAAAGTTGAAAAAAAAAAAAAAAAAATTTGCAGCCATATCTTTCACTAATATTTAAGCCACATTTAATTTGAAATTTATTTTTATTTTAAAAAATTAAATGTAATTTTAATTATATAATTTGAAAATTTGAACATACTTACTTCATAGTCTTAATCAAAATTTATATGTTTTTGAAAAATAAAATATACATGTGGTGTAAAACTATTGGCCTATCTAGCCATAGCTAACTTTAATTATTAAAAAAAAAAAAATTGTTGATAGAATTTCAAAACAAGAATCTATACTATTATATTAGCAAAAACGTTGTTTAGTCTTTGAGTTTCAAAATTCCAATTTTATTTTCACAATTTTTTAAATTTAAAAAGGAAAAATTAGTGAAATATCACTATCTAACGTTTAGTAGTAGGAGAGGTCTAATATATATTTTTTTATTAGTTAAGGTCCCTTAATAATATTATTAGAGAAATTTTAGCTTGTC
Source organism: Camellia granthamiana (assembly GCA_036172215.1). Taxonomy (NCBI): domain Eukaryota; kingdom Viridiplantae; phylum Streptophyta; class Magnoliopsida; order Ericales; family Theaceae; genus Camellia; species Camellia granthamiana. The sequence continues at coordinate 48,112,740 of CM069911.1, forward strand.
ACAGAGAAATTTGAAACGAGCTGAAATTTCTTTGTACAATTTCTTTTAAAGAGCTAAAATTATAGATAAATTTCTTGTGCTGAAATTTCTCTATACCGAAATTTCTCTATGCCAAAACTTCTCTGTGAAAATGTTGAGGGACCCCAACTACTATAAAAATATTGCATGTCCTTTATCTTATAAAATCTTAATATCATGGACTCTAAACTAAAAACCCTATTTAAAAATTCTGAAAATACTCATGGCATATTATTATTGATTCTTTCATTTATTGTTTTAATTGAATCCTTGATTAATATAGAAAAACTTTTAAATTTATTTATTTATAAACTAATTAAGGAATCTATTATTAATACTGTACGAGCATGAAATAATTTTCTCATATAATTCTGTTGATCGAGTTTGCACTCCTCCAAATGTCGTCGCTTTACTACCTGAAAACACAAACATAAGCTAGCCAGCGGGTGTGTGCCGGAAACCTCTCCGATGCCTAAGTCAGCAAATAGACAATAGGCACAAAAGCTCTGTGTATTTGTGAGTAAGAATTGTGATACCTGTACATAGGTCATGCTATGAGCTTTTATGGGTTCTACCTGGCACAATCCTAGTAGGATTCCAACTTTCCTTATAAGAGTCCTCATAGGAATCACACTCCCAGTGAAGAATGTCTATCCTGATAGCACTCTACTCACCACCAACCAAGTGAGATGGTTTTCTCTTTGACTAAGTTGGTGTGGTTTAACCAAGCTAGCTTATCTCTGTCGTGCTCTCAACTAAGCAATGATGTAGATGGCGTTCGACCAAGCTATACCTAGCTCAGCCTTCCTTCTTACTAATACCTCGGCTAGATACCAGGCCTAACTCTAGATAGCCTGGTCAAACCCCTCCCGAAGTCTCTGCCCAGTTTGGTACCCAGACGACCTGGGACCGAGCTATTCAAAGCCTATACCCCGGTCCTTAGTCCGGTCCAAAACAGAGATTAGAGGATCGTAGCTCGGCCTAATTTCTCTTTATAAATTACCCTCTCAATTGCCCCTTAATTCCATCCGTGTAGCATGATGGGGATTATTATCTTCAAGCCATGCTAAAATTCTCAAACCAACCGAACCAACATAATCAACCCAACCGAGTTTGAATACTCAACTCCACCGAGCTAGGAAACGCTATCATAAGTAGGTAGCTCGGTCTCCAAAAAACATACCGGTTCCACAACCTGTTGTTTCATGTACCTGTAATGCCCTCAAAAAAATATAAGACAACCATTCATATAATCCATAAACATAGAAGAAATATTATATTTTCATTCATTAGAGTCTTCTTTACAAACGATAGTACAGGTTAGCAACAAAATGAATGCCCTACGGGCTTACATCTTCCCAAGTAATAACTTGGTTACAACAAAAGAAGAGTTCTAACTCTTTACATATAAAGCCCTTGGCTTGGATAAACATTTAAACACAAAAATAGCAAAATATAGCCTCCAGCTCTTAAGTCCTCCCATGCTACGTTCTTGGAGGGAGCATGTCAACTGTTCCTGAAAATGATTTCCCAAGAAGGGTGAGCCAGAGCCCAGTAGAGATAGACTAACACAATTTACGAGGTTTAACTAAGATATAAGTGTTAGATAAATATTCCGCATTCATAACTAACTCATATTCTTTCCATAATCATTCAATACTGATACCCATAACTCAATTCCATTTCCATCTATTCAATCCATATTAATCCAATTAATTCCGAGTCAATTCATGAGATCAATTCATTGTTATCTAAACAATCCAAATGAGAATACAACTCAGTGATTCATAGTTCAATACAACTATTATTCAAACACTTCAATTTTTCCATTTAATGGAATTTTCATCCGAGAGAACCGGCACCCATATATGCAAAGGATTTCAAGATTTGCCATTTTACGGAATTTTCGTCCGAGGGAACTGGCACCCATATATGCAAGGTTTCGGGACTTTTACCCAGGACACTCTGGCCAACTTAATTATAAATGGAGTTCATCCCCTATCTCCTCCCAAACAATGATACATATACAATGTATTTAAAAGCATGCCATATGCAATGACTACCAAAATTCATACATTCAACAATTTAATCAAATCGTCATATTCAATGACGTAGTTCATATGATAAGTTCCCATTTTCCTAGTTCTCATGCGGTTTCTACAACAATCATAACTATCCTCCACCGATAGCCCAAAACAGATATTTCTAAACAGATAAACAAATCTATCAAACAGATAATTTGCCAAATTTTCCATAGGTGAGTGACTTATCAAATCCAACTACACCATACATTTACACATCCTCCAAATTTCACATTTCCCCTATCAATTTCATTATTTATACAAAATAATTTATTTAACTCAAATTAGGACAATTCTCTCATTTTTCTCAAATTCAACCAAATAGCTAGATTTCACCATCTTAACACTAAACAACTTCATAACCCAACCCATGGTCAAATATGCAACAACATATAAAACCCCTTTTCATAAATTTGAATCTAAACCCTAGATTTCCACCATATATCCCAAATCTCACCATATATCCATAACAATAAATAACTAGGTTAAAATTCATAACAAAGTGTAGAATGTCCCTACCTCAAATGGAGCTCAAAGGAGAAGAATGAGGAACTTGAAAGTGCTCCAAATCCAAAATTTTTCGGACCAAAAGATAGCCCACGCGATGCTCTAGCTTTTTAACAAAGGGAGTAGGGTAGAATGACCCTAGATCAAGAGTATTTGTAGAGAGAAGGGGTATTTTACAGAGAGAGACTGTCGATTTAGGGTTTTGGAAGAAGAAAAGATTAAAAAGTGATATAAGATCACGCTGTTGCGAACTGATATATGCAAGGCTCACTCGAGCGAAGGACTTGTTGCTCGAGCAACCAAACACAACAAATACCTCGCTCGAGCGAACAATGCGTAGCTTTAGGTCTGCCACTCGCGCAGATGCACGCACAAGTGCAAGAGTGCTCGCTCGAGCGAAGGAACACAAAACACAGGGCTCGCTTGAGCTCAAGAAGGCTTGCTCGAGCAAAGAATACCAACCTTCAGGTCTTTACAGAGATGCAGACGCACGCTCAAGCGCAAGAGTTCTCGCTTGAGCGAATAGACACACCACATAAGTCTCGCTCGAGTGCAAGAAATCTCGCTTGAGCAAAGAAGCAAAACCCAAGGCTCGCTCGAGCGCGAAAAGCATCGCTCGAGCGAAAAGGTCAAAACCTGGGCAGCAGCCACTTGAACCAACTCACACCCAACCTGTTCCAAACTCACTTAACACATCCCAAAACTCAAATACAAGGAATTAAAGGATGGAAACAAGTTATAGACAACAACACACAACCACGAATCCTGAGTTCAGAACACAATAAAGGTCGGGTCAAAACCGGGGTCGCTATAACCTCCCCTCCTTAAAGAATTTTGTCCCTGAAATTTCAAGACGAGTGCCAACACAATCTAATTATTCCCACTATGATAATCTTATCAATTTTAATCAACATGACTCATTCTCCGGTCGCCTCTTCTCATTAACTCCCTACACAAGTTTCAACAGTGAATCACAATTCATATATTTCCAAAACATTTACAATGTTTATACTCAACTCAAGTTCCCAAAATTCATGTAACACTTACAATGTTATCAAATGATACAACATACGTAATATTCCATATTTTCAAGACATATGTAATGCTTAACTGAAGCCAAGTCCCCGAGACATCCATATCATATACAATGTTCATACCAGTCCGTGTTTCCAAAACATATTTAACATATTCAATGTTTCCATATTTTAAAACATACACAATGTTTTGACATTATATTAACAAAACTAATATCTTGTCATATGTTCAAACATCAACAACTACAGCGCTTTAAGACCTCCACCATGTCTCGACTACAGACAGTACCCAAACTAGTATTGAGGGCTTAATACTCCAACATAGGGAAACACGAAATTACTCGTACACATGGCTTTCGGTCAACTCTCATAGAACGAAAATGCAAAATAAAGCACGAACAATCAATAACGTTATGGCACATTAATGCCCGACAATTTCAAGTCTTTGCCAAAAGACACACAACATATAACCAGCAACTTAGGCTAGATCAAAATCTGACTTCTCATAAGATATTCCGTCCAGGTTAAAGAAATTGTTTTTCTCATTCCATTTGTTTCAAAATATTCAAAAAAAAAAATTTCTTTCAAAAAGGTGTTCAGACTTACACCGCCACAATTTAAACACCACATTAACAACTGGCCACAGCCGAACCCAGAGATTTTCAAATTATTCTCCCAAAAATAAGGATTGCAAATTCACGTTTCGACCCAAAATCGTTTTAGTTTATGAAGAGTACCCAATTTTTGGTCTTCCTCCAAATTTTCATTAACATCCCTCCAGTGAATCACAACATAGTCATCCCACAAAACTCGTCACACTCACTGTGATGACGCAATACCCAAAACAAAATTTCCATGATGAAGGCCCCTATAAATTTTGAAATGCCAACAATGCAACAACACAAAGGAGGAAATTGTACACCCCCTAATCACAAAATGACGCAAAGCGCTTATAAGGTCGAAGTTCTCAACCGAAATTTCAAACCGATTACTATAACTCAAAATAACCTTCCAACTGTCCATGTGGAAGTTACATTCCACATCAAGACACTGTTTAATTACACAACCCCTCAGGTTTAATAAATCGCTCCGGATTCTTCAAAGTTAACCCATGACACTTTGATTTTCCCATTCACCCCTCACACGTATGCCTAAATGGCACGCACATCCTCGCTTCACGTTAGCGTCCTAACTGAACTTTTCAAGTCAGGCATAATATACCATCTCAAGTCAACGCACACACCCGTGCCTTACACCACGCAAACAAGGACTAAACAAGTCGAGACAACTCTGACAGAGTGCCCCACTCACTCTACATAGTTTTCCTACCTCACTCGGGGTTCCACTATCTAAACTGGACGACAGACACCCACACCAAAGTGACGCAGCATTATCAAACATCGAACTACTTAATTCCATCAGTAACCACACTATCATCTTACCAAGGCACTCTCCTGGGATTGTCCTAAGACTGATCCCCTTCTATACATCGGCTAATAACAACATACGAACCACACACCATCACGTACCATACTAGCCAAAACCTCCTCACTTAATGTAAGCTATCTTACACTCATACTGAATCCCTCATTCTGAGAATGTATTCACCACCTTGACCAAACTCACCATAATGAAATTCGCATACTTGTTCCCTCGTACCAAGTAAACTAGCAAGGGCTTACCACGCCACAACACCTATCATTACTATGTAATTGCTCGAACCGAACACAAACAAACATAACACCATCCCTTAATGACCAACAAGGTCAACTCTTTATTCCACATTCTATTTGTCACTCGTCATAAGAGTACAATCAAAATACTAAGCCTCTATGCCAATCCACTAGCCATCGCTACTACTGAACAACTACCTTGAACCAAGCCCCGGTACAATCGCATGTCATTGTCAAGGCTTTAAAAGGCTCACCATCCTAACTCCCCAGAAGAGTAAAAATCCTCACCCTCTTCGCCATTATCCCCAAACCTTCATCCGCAAACACCATACCACTATGACCCCATTCACGGGTCACACCCTAACCATGGGTTATACACCCAACCTAACCTTCCGATAGCATCTCCTGACTTAACCAGTATTAAGGTACATACCTATCGCATTCAAACATAATAAAAGAGTCCTGAAACTTAGAAAACATCCATTATACTACTGCCCGAAACATAACACCAGCTGCTCGCAACACACCATTCACCGATGCCAACAACCACGATTTTTATAAGGCACTAACACTCCCTCAAATAAAATAACCAATCAGAAGGTATGAAGATTCGGCAACGCTACCTACCATGAAGGTACAAGTCTATACCTAACGAAACTATACGCTATTCCTCCTTAAAAAAAAAAAAAAAAAAAAAAAAAAAAAAAAAAAAAAAAAAAAAAAAAACATAGTGTTAAATGTACAAACTTAGTGTCAATTGCACACTTCACATCCTCTCAACGAATTCCCACGACTGTAGACCAAAATCTTTACCACGCACATAAGATCAAATAAGTAACACTCATGAAATTTTGCACACCCGGCAAGTATAACTGTTCTCGCCCCATTGTAATCCTGACCAAGATACGCATCCCTCAACAACTCTTTTAAATTTCAAAATATTGCTCACCAGCCCTCACTTTTCCAAACGAAATCACACACATACAAATGCATTATTACAAAAATTTTCTGATTTCACAACAACTTATTACATTAATAAAACTTTAGAGCCACTACATGCTCCAATCCGCCCAATCCATGGAAATAAACAAGCAAAGGCACATATATGTAAACAAGCAATTTTGATGTTTCAATATTCCCAAAACACATTGGTTACACAACAGAACCCAATGATTACAAAACGATAATTCACCGATTACAAAACGGCATAGCCAAAACAAAACCATTCCAGTAATACTAACACCACCACCATTCTTCACTGGACCGCTAAAGTCGGCTACTCTCCCAGAATGCCCTAGGAGCTCATAAGCTATAGGCAGGAACTACTGATGTGTCCAAACTGGCCACACTTGGAACAAATGCATAATTCCCCACTAGGGGTCTGAGAACTCGACTCCCTCGAGGACCCCGAAATCTGGCCTGCTTTTTTCTCATAACGGTATTGCCCTTGCCCAGGCGACTAAGGTTGTACCCGACTAGGTTGCAAAACTCCCATTGAAGCCCCCGGCTAGGTGCAGAAACGTTTAAGATGACCTGACTGATTACACCCCTAGCATGTAAGAGGTTTCCGAATACGTGACTGGTCTAGAGTCTGAACTGGTGAGGATCCCAATGACTGTTTCCCCGTCGAGCGTTCGATTGTTCTAACCCTTGGCTGACTAGATGATCCCAGTGGTGTAATTACTGGTTGAACTACCAACCCTGCCCTATTCCTCTGTGGGCAAGCCGGAGACTTGTGGCCCAGCTGACCAAATTTGAAACAAATGAGATCCCTCTGCTTACCATTTCCCGAGCCCAAACTCGGTACTAGAAATATAGAGCTAGACTATGCTCTCTGAAACGGATGTGGGTTAAAACCCCTCCGTCTCTGAAAAGGCCTACCAACACCCCGAGTTATAGGAGTCGCCGAAATGGCCTCCTCCCTACTCTGACCCATGACTAGTACCGCTGCTTCTACATGAGCCGCAACTTCAACAAGCACACTATAACTTCTATGCCAAGACTCGGTAATCTTTTCGTGGATGTCGTCACACAACCTACTCTCGAACTCCGAACAACACAGTTCCTCAGTCTCCACCAACTCCGGAGCAAATCTCGACAAGTTAGAAAACCATGCTTCAAACTGTACCAAAGGTGTAGTACCTTGGCGTAACTCCACAAACTGTGTCCGCAATTCTTCCCGTGTGGAAGGAGGGAAATCAACACTTCCTTGTCTAGGCATCCTAGTGAAGGTAACAAAGATATTAGCACATTTTCAAATGTGCCGAAGCTATCTCACCCGCATCCTAATACAATGGACAACTGTAATTCACTCCATATAAGCACCTAATCATATTAACACATACGAATTTCATCTCCGGATAATAACCGTCCCGTGGCGCTACTAGAGTTCCAGTTAGAAACGGCAGTGATCAAGTGCCTTTCCAACAGGACTCCTAGAAACCCATGGACCTGATCAACATCCTAGAAACCAAATCTCACACCCATATAGTCACATAAACATGTTATCATATAAGCACATAACATCATGCATAAGTATCTAACAAGCGAGACAAACCCATTATGGTACTAACCACTTCTCACGTATCGAAAGTATTCAAACTTGGTATGCTCTGATACCAAGTTGTAACGCCTTTGAAAAAATATAAGACAACCATTCATATAATCCATAAACATAGAAGAAATATTATATTTTCATTCATGAGAGTCTTCTTTACAAACGCTAGTACAGGTTAGCAACAAAATGAATGCCCTACGGGCTTACATCTTCCCAAGTAATAACTTGGTTACAGCAAAAGAAGAGTTCTAACTCTTTACATATAAATCCCTTGGCTTGGATAAACATTTAAACACAAAAATAGCAAAACATAGCCTCCAGCTCTTAAGTCCTCCCATGCTACGTTCTTGGAGGGAGCATGTCAACTGTTCCTGAAAATGATTTCCCAAGAAGGGTGAGCCAGAGCCCAGGATTTCAAGATTTGCCATTTTATGGAATTTTCATCCGAGGGAACCGGTACCCATATATGCAAGGTTTCAGGACTTTTACCCTGGACACTCTGGCTAACTTAATTATAAATGGAGTCCCCTATCTCCACCCAAACAATGATACATATACAATGTATTTAAAAGCATGCCATATGCAATGACTACCAAAATTCATACATTCAACAATTTAATCAAACCGTCATATTCAATAACGTAGTTCATATGATAAGTTCCCATTTTCCTAGTTCTCATGCGGTTTCTACAACAATCATAGCTATCCTCCACCGATAGCCCAAAACAAATATTTCTAAACAGATAAACAAATCTATCAAACAGATAATTTGCCAAATTTTCCATAGGTGAGTGACTTATCAAATCCAACTACACCATACATTTACACATCCTCAGAATTTCACATTTCCCCTTATCAATTTCATTATTTATACAAAATAATTTATTTAACTCAAATTAGGGCAATTCTCCCATTTTTCTCAAATTCAACCAAAGAGCTAGATTTCACCATCTTAACACCAAACAACTTCATAACCCAACCCATGGTCAAATATGAAGCAACATATAAAACCCCTTTTCATAAATTTGAATCTAAACCTTAGATTTCCACCACATATCCCAAATCTCACCATATGTCCATAACAACAAATAACTAGGTTAAAATTCATAACAAAGTGTAAAATGTCCCTACCTCAAATGGAGAGCTCAAAGGAGAAGAAGGAGGAACTTCAAAGTGCTCCAAATCCAAACTTTTTCGGACCAAAAGATAGCCCACGCGATGCTCTAGCTTTTTAACTAAGGGAGTAGGGTAGAATGACCCTAGATCAAGAGTATTTGTAGAGAGAAGGGGTATTTTACAGACAGAGACTATCGATTTAGGGTTTTGGAAGAAGAAAAGATCAAAAAGTGATATAAAATCACATTGCTGCGAATTGATATATGCGAGGCTCACTCAAGCGAAGGACTTGTCACTTGAGCGACCAGACACAACAAATACCTCGCTCGAGCAAACAATGCGTAGCTTTAGGTCTGCCACTCACGCAGACGCACGCTCAAGCGCAAGAGTGCTCGCTCGAGTGAAGGAACACAAAACACAGGGCTCGCTTGAGTGAAGAATACCAACCATCAGGTCTTCACAGAGATGCAGACGCATGCTCAAGTGCAAGGGTTCTCGCTCAAGCGAATAGACACACCAAACAAGTCTCTCTCGAGTGCTAGAAATATCGCTCGAGCAAAGAAGCAAAACCCAAGGCTCACTCAAGCGCAAAAAGCCTCGCTTGAGCAAAAAGGCTAAAACCTGGGCAGTAACAACTTGAACCAACTCACACCCAACCTATTCTAAACTCACTCAACACATCACAAAGCTCAAATACAAGGAATTAAAGGATGGAAACAAGTTATAGACAACAACACACAACCACAGATCTTGAGTCCAGAACACAATAAAGGTTGAGTCAAAATCGGGGCCGCTATAGTACCTTTCATTACGTCCTTACTGGGACATGTGGCACATGTCCATTGCGTCTCCGCACTGTGACAGCCGTCACACTATAGACACCTCATTTTTGATAGTCCTCAAGACTTGGACGTCATCGTTTGTACACTCAATGATTATCCTTGTTTGTGTTTGTTTTGAGTGCCCGAAGTCCTCGGCGAAGCACCTTGTCTTTGAGCCTCTAAACTTATCTGTTTTGTGCATGTTTTTGGACCAAGAGCTTGTTGCCTCTTGCCTGGAAGAGAGGGTGACCTATCAGCCAACCCTAGACCCTGTTGGCCACAAGTTGTGCCTGTCGGCCACTGGTGGTGGCCGACGGCCATTGGTCTTCTTTTTCAGATATTTGTTTGCTAGCTGTGCTTGCTGTTGCTTACTGAATTGCATCTTCATACACGTGTATGGTAGGATGAATTCAAGCTCAAACCATGATTTTCTATATATAGGGGGATTTGAAGAGGTTAGACATTTTAGACCAAAATTCTCTCTTGCTCTCTAGAATTCTCTCACTCTCTTCTTATTTTGTGCTTTGTAGTTAGTTTTCTCTATACTTTTGCACATCAACCCTTGACCAAACTTAACCACCTTGGAGCTGAGGTAACTTGGAGCTTTGTTTGAGCCTTGGAAGGGGATTTGAGCTTGAGTTTGTGGCTGAATTGCACTTTGCTTCAAAGGTATTGCACTTACCTCATTTAAGCTTATTGTGCATACTTGATTTGCCATCCTTTTCAACTGTTTTAAGGCTGTTTTTAAAGTGTAAAAAGCACTATTTTTGAGGAATAAAATGGTAGTTTGAGTCTTTGTGAGTTAGGGGGTTGTTCCCCCTTTTGTTCCTTAGCTTGTTTGGCTTTTTGTGCCATCTTTTCTCATATTTAAATCAAACTTTTTGGGCCCATTAACCACTGAAATTCAAAGTTATTTCAGTGGAAAAAACCTTCTTTTGAAGTCCAAAATTGGAGGGGTTAGCCTGTAACACCCCAATTTTCATACCCAAATGATAATACAATTATCATGGCTCCTCAAGGTAAATTTGAAAATAAATCTCCACACTTGCATTACATGATACAAATAATCTTCATGCAATAACACATTCGCTTCAAATCAAATAACATAAATAAATAAATACCCTTATGGGTTCACAAGTTTCCAGGGCTTATGTGACAACCCTCATATCTGATTAGTGTTAATTCATGATTAAGCGAGATAAGTAATTGATTAAGATGAAATCCTAAATTGATTACATGAGTGTGTTATTTTCATTGCATTCTTATCTGTTTGATATAGGAAGATCTGTTCGTGTTTTGATTTTAAATTGCGAATTGAAAGCCTTGTCGGCAACCGATTCAGAAATTGACTTGGGTTGTATGCTAATTAGGATTTATAGAATCTTATGGTAGGTTTAATTAAAATTCGATTTGGAATGATTAAATTAGAATAAATAATGCTAGATTAATTGAATGTAAGTTATTTACATAATTGCCCTTGAGTGGGCTCCCTTAAAAACTATTGTTTTGGTTCTCATTACTTACATGTTTGACATCATCTATCTTTCCATCTTCTTGCCCCAAAACGTGAGAGAGAGAGAGAGAGAGAGAATAGGAAGAATTGGTTTCAATTAGAGTTTTGCTTGAAAATTTTGAGGAACTGAAGGAGCCTTGAAGAATTGTACATTTGCTCAAGAACCTTGCTTAAGTAAAGCTTAATTGAGAAGCCTAGGTAAGGACTCAACCTCTTAATCTTGAAATTGAGTCATCTAGGACTTGCATGTGGATTAAATAGGTGAATTAATGGGAGAATTGAGCTTAAATTAATGGGAGCTAAGTTAAGTCATGCATGCATGTCCATATCATGGAGTTTTGAAGTTAATTTGCATGAAACTCTTCCATGCATGTTCATATTATAGTTGTAATCTAAGAATTCATCATGTTTTTGGAAAGAATGGCTCATTTGATCATGTGTTAGAAGCTATGAATTCAAATAAACACATGCATGGCATAATTACATCATGTTCTTTTATTTGAAGTTGAATTTGTGTTCAATTGTCATACTTTTGGGCTTTGATTTTATGAAATGATCTTTAAAACATGTTGTATTATGAGTTTCTAAGTGTTTTCCAGAAATTTGGCCCAAAGGATGAGTTTTGGCATGTTTGATTCATGGTTTGAACCTTGGAAGCAAATATGGAAAACCCAGAATTTGGCTTCCTCGCTTGAGCGAAGGATTCCATGCTCGAGCGACCACCTTTGTTTTTAGAATTCCGCTCGAGCAACGGAATGTTGGCTCTATAGCGATCCCGGTATTCCCTTTACTGTTCAGTTGTTTTCTGGACTCGGTTCCGTGGGGTTGGTAGTGTGTCTACCTTGTTGCCATCCTTTAATTCCTTTTAATTGAGTTTTATGATGTGTTGGGCATGTTTCGAGCAGGTGGGTTGAGCCTTGGTCTAAAAACCTTGTTGCTGTGTTTTTGGTCGTTCCGCTCGAGCGGGTCTTGGAGCGCTCGAGCGAAGATTGCACACTCCCAGTATTTTGGATGCTCTGCAAAACTTCTGCAAGTATGTTTTTCACGCTCGAGCGGATTTCCCGCGCTCGAGCGGGTCGCTCTCGAGCGGTCTTGTTGGCGCTCGAGCGGGTAGTACATTTCAGGTGTAAGTTCTGGGAGGGGGAGATCTACGCTCGAGCGGACTGGTTTTCACGCTCGAGCGGATGTACTTTATTCATGTGTCTTGGCGCTCGAGCGGGCCTTCTTGCGCTCGAGCGGACCTAGTTTTTTGTTCTTGACACTCGAGCGTTGTGTTTTCCGCTCGAGCGGGAATGTCGTATATCAGTTAGCAGCTGGGCATTTTTGAATCACTTTTTACTTTACCACTCTCTCTTACTTTCTAAAAAGATATTTTGGGAGCGTCTCTCTCTAGAAACTCCCTTCTCTCTAGG